>SSSL01000207.1:0-38306 GCA_008086715.1 Sitobion miscanthi
ATAAGTTATTTTAATTTTAAATTATTTACTTTTTACTTTTTACATGACAGGAGAGCAGATGCACATCCTACAAAAAACAATAAAATATGTAGTTGTCACTTCAATGATGGACTAAGAGAAAACAGACCTACTCTATTTGAATGGAACAAAAACATATCTTTTTCATTTACATCCCCTGAAAAACATACCAAGTATGCAATAAAAAATAATATTTACCTCCTTGATTTAGTTATAACTTTATGTTTATTGTTGGTTATTTTTATTCAATGTTATTGATTTGTCATTTGTATCATTATTTTATTTTATTAATTGTTATACAGGGTTGCATGAAAAATTGATTAATTTAATGGACTAATCAATCAAATATATGGAATCAATTTTTGATGGTAAAAATTTAATAAAATATCAATATTTAATGACCAATTCGGATCCTGATTAATTTTAAAAGCAACTAAGGATTTTGTAGTCCATATAATAAGAATTGCAGATGCAATTTTTGTAATGTGCATTTGACCTTGAATTTGGTCATAATATGGATGATCAGAATTTAAAATGAAATCATTTTTGTTTGTATCGAAGTTAATAATGTAATCATTTGAATTTTTAAAGGCAATTTTTAAATCTTCATTTCGGAATTTATAAGGACACTTAACTTCAATGCAATGTGAGGAGTTGTCATCAAAAAGCAAACCATCTGGACTGGCTTCCAAAAACCCAGATTCATGTAACCAAATACCAGTATTAGTCACAATACAATTGTTAGCCTTCTCAAACTCCTCAATTGCAATATGTTCGTGTGTTTTTCCCCATTCAATAGACTTCATTTCTTCTACAATATATTTACCTAGGAGACCTTTATGAAGTGAATTAGGGTATCGATTGTTTTTTATTGATTTTATTACTTTATGAAAATTACTAGATATTAAAAGAAATTTTCTATAAAGACACCATTTAACATTTTGACTTTGTCTTATGGTTTTTAAAGCTATATTTTTAATTTGTTCAAAAGATTATTTACAAAGCTCAGATAACATTTGTATGCCGTTTTTTGAAGTTCTAAATTCTGAGGAGTTTATAACGTTTTCTAAGAGAAGAATTTTCACTAAATTTTCTACTAGTATCATCAATAGTCATTACTTCTGCATTTTCTTTTGCACATTTTTTTGACCAGCTGCATGCTATATCAGTCACTGATATATTTTTATGCCCATGTAAAAGAAGTGAAACCATATGACATTTTGTCAAACCTGTTGGACATGTACAACTGGCATGATCAATATTCTTGTTTTTGAAGAATATCTATAAAAATTATGCATCATAATTATTTCAAAATTATACAATCAACGTTACAAAGTTATTTACCTTAACACTATATAATTTATATTTCATACTAGCGTGAACTTGACCACTAAGTATACCAATATCAAGTATATAACTGAAGCTCGTGATCTAACCACATTCAAAAGAATTTTCACGCTTTGAAAAAATATTTTTGGTATCAATAAAATTAATGATTCACGAAAGGTTGATGATGCTGTTTGAAGTCATATTTTTTTAACTAAAATTAAATTGTTTCCAACGCTAGCAAATTGCCTAAAAAGGGTAATTTCTACTCACCTTGAAAAAGCTATTCAAATAGCTAGATAGGTATTAGGTAACCAGTGACACTTAACTGACACACAGATGACCAAAACAGAACACCGGTGTAACACGTACAAGCAGATGGCTCAAAATGAAAAACGACAAATAATAATATATCAATAGATATTATAGTTAAAAAATTTAAAAATTGTGTACATTAGCATAAATTGGAGGGAAAGTAGTGTATACAATGAATTGCAATGGTTTAAGATATTATTAATATTTAATACTTAACTGAATGATTTGTGTATAATGTGTATGGTAAAAAATACTGCAAATTGTTTGTTTTGACGAAAAAAGGGTTTAGCTTCATATTTCTGGTCGGTATATATATATAAACTTGTAAAGAACACGTTTTTAGAAGTTAGCATTTAAAAAAAAAAAAATACAAACACCAAAAAAATCAATTTTTTTCAAACAATATTTTCAACCTATACATTTCTTATGGAATGAACCGTGATAACAGTTTATTTTGAACCGTTAGTCTTATCAATAGACAATGTGACGTCAATACTATTTGTGCCTATTATTGTACAATGAACGATCAGTCGCTATTCGAATTTCAACGCGTGCTTTTCTTGTTGTTAACATGAGTGCTAATCTAACACGACGTGCTCTTAGTTTGAGTGACAAACTAGACATTTTAAGAAAATATGATCAACTTCCAAAGATGGGACAATGTGAACCAGCAGTTAGACTGAAGATTTCACAATCGGTATTGGGTAGAATATTGAAGAATAGGGAAGACATTGAATGTGAAGCATTACAAAATGAGTCGCAGATTAGAAAAAGGAAAAGATGTGGAAAGGATGATACTGTTAAACGTGCATTGAAAGAATGGAAAAAATTGGAAATAAAGATGCTTGCCTGTCAGGTCCTTTGCTTCGCCAAAAAGCTGAAGAATTGGCAGAAAAAATGGGGAAGGTTGAAACTTCAAAGCGACAGAGGGGTGGTTCCATTGGTGGAAAAAAAGAGAAAACATTTGTTTCCGAAAAATGCACGGAGAACAAGGTGACGCAGATTTTACGGGTGCACATTTTTGGCTAGAAATGAATGACCTTCACTCATAACCGAATTTTCACCTTCTGATGTGTTTAATGCTGATAAAACTGGCCAGTACTTTATGCTCTTAACTACCTGAGCATACTTATATTCTTCAAAATGACAAAGAAAAAGGAACAAAATCTTGTAAAAAACGAATAACGATCTTGTGTTGTGCCAGTATGACGGGAGAAAAAAGAAACTGCTGGTTGTCGGGAAGAGTAAGTAACCTTGTTGTTTCAAAAGAGTTAAAGCTTTACCTGTCGATTATATAGCGAATAAAAATATGCATGGATGACTCAAGAAATCTTTAATCAGTGGTTGATTAAATGGGTTAGTGAACTAGACAAAAAAATTGTACTTTTAGTAGACAACTGCACAGAGTGTAAGTTTAAATTTGAAAAATATAAAACTGGTTTTTTTACCGGCTTATACCACATCACTTATTCAGCCTTGTGATCAAGGAATTATTCGTACACTTAAAGCTTACTATAAATTAAAAATGAGAAAAAGGGTAATCACTCTCATTGATGAAATGTTTGAATGTGAGTCAACTTCGACTTTAAATGCTAATGACCTTTCCAAGAAAATCAACATTCTCGAGGCCTTACACTTTGTCAACGAAGCGTGGAATAATATTAGTAATGTTGTGACTATTCGAAATTGTTTTCGTCATGGAGGCTTCGTCAAAACTGAGGAAGAGGAAGAAGAAAAAGATGACCATAGTAAAGATCTCACTGACAAGACATATGAGGATTGGATGGATATAGATCGTGATTTCCAACTTCTGAATAGTATTCTGAGGACCAAATTTGTCAGTCTATTATAAATGAAATCACCAATAATAACGATGAGGAGAATGACGAAAGCGATGAAGAAGTCGACGTCGTTGTTAAACCACCATCAAATAATGAGGGTCTGGAGGCTTTAAACATGTTAATGAGAGCTGTCCATCACCGTGGTTATAATTTTAATATACAATACGAAAACGAACAGTATATTTTCGGAATATTAGAACAAAATAGAAAACAAACTAAAATTACAAATTTTTTTCAAAATAAATAATAAATACATTATATTACGGTATATGATGAACATACATCCTTTATAATTTTTTATTAATGTATAATTTTTATATGTAATATTTAACTATTATAAATTTAGTTTTTTTTATCAGGATTATTAAATTTATTCAATAATAAAGAATGTAATATGTAATATGTGTGAAAGTAATAAAATCAAAGCAAAATATGTAGTAAAATAAAATTTATAAATAGGTAATTAATTTTTTTTTTCCACTTCGCCTATAAGATTCATTCGGTTATAAGACTCACATTGTGCTGGTCCCAAAGTGAGTCTTATAAGCGGCGTCTACTATATATCGAATAGGTACTCCGTTTTACAAACCCATTGTATTTATATTTAAAAATCACTATTAGGTATATCTCAGTATATAAAAAAGGATCACTGTTTCCTTTGGTCATCAAATCACGCGTGAACGGCTGGACCGATTTCGCTAATTCTTTTTTTTTTGTGTTCGTAATTGTAAGGAGAAGGTTCTTATGTACTACAATATTATGAGAATCTACCGGAAAGGTAGGAAATCTGGATGTAAAAAACGCATCACGCCTGCTTAAACTTATTTTCCCGTTAAATACAAGTTTTATTCCGTCAGGTGCTGTTCCTGGCGACATGTTACTTACAACATCGCTTACTCTTTGATGGCAGTCTTCTCCATGGTCAAAAAACACTAAAAGTAAAAGTACCAAGCCAAGGGGTGGCCGAGCACTTGCAAATGCACGAATTGACAAGACAACAAACAAGTAAGTTCTCGTAAAAATTCCTAATTATCCATTTTGATTTGGTTGCATTTAAACTAGGTAAGTACCGGTGACGTATTCAGAGGGGTTTGGGTGCTTAACCCCTCCCCCCTCTCCCTACAATTCAAAATCCTGGCTACGCCACTGGTATGTACTAAAATTTAAAGACAGGATTTATATTCGTTTAAATACCCAAAATAAGAAAATAATATTCTCTAAAAAACCTTCAAATATTCTCATTATATTCTCTCGACAATTTAAAAAATATTCAAAAATAATCAATAAACATCATTATATGCTTTAAAATGAATTTTTTAATTTTTTTTTCAACATTATTTTAATAGTGAGGTATTAATTAAGTATTAACAATGTGTATTATACTTAATGGAATACTATTGAATTTGATAATTTGATTTGTTTCAATTTGTTCATTATAAAAATGACACAAAAATATGTAAGTAATTACAAAACTTAACTTAAGTGTAAAACAAAATGTTGGTATTTGAATATTTGATAAACGTATACGTTAATCTTATCAGTAAGAAAACAACTGCCAGCATTGTAGGTTAGCCACCATTTTTAACCTTTTCAAAAAAAAATTAATTTATATATTTTTAAAAAACGCAGCGTTGACGCAGTACCGCGTAATGGCAGTTTGAATTCAAACAGCCTTTACGCGGAAAGCCGCGCTGTGCTTCTCAAACAAACCGCCAATCGACGACGGGCGACACCCACGCCAGGATTGTCGGCCGGCCGTTCGGCGAACCGGACCAAGACTGGAAAAATTACCAGTTTTTCTACGCACACCACGGACAACGCACGTCCCCGCGAACCGCACGTGAACACGCTCTAAAAAAACAAAAGGAGACTTGTTCGAACTTGGTTCACGCCTAGAGAATAAAACCCAATAAAAAAAAAATCAATCGCACTGTGTTTTTTTTTCTTTTTTTTTTGTATCATTTCATCCAGTCACCACACCATCCTCCCCGGAGGTCCGCATCAACGTGATTCCCTCCAGAATATTGTCCTCTTCTAGTTCTATAACAGATGTTTTGGCTCTAAAACCTAAATTAAATGATTTCTACTCAGTCTGCGTAACCATGTTTATACAACTGAAAATCATCAGTATGGCTTCCACTTAATTCATCACCATAATTTTTCGAATGGAAAACATGAACAATTATCTAGGGGCCTATATTTTTATAATCTTCCAAATATTTTTGATTCAATAGAAAGAACTAAGTAGTAAGTAATAATAATAAATTATGAATTATAATAAATAATAATAAAAATTTGTTTTTACATATTTTGGTAAATAAAATGCATATTTTACAATTTGTTATTGTATATAAATCCTAGCCCTATTATTTACTATTAACTATTTATATAGTATTTAATATTTAGGTACTTGGCTACATGGGCCCTATATTCTATAATATTTGCTTGCACACCTATATACACCAAGTTGTGGCACTGTGAATTTCCATATATTATTATCGAAGTACATTTGGTTTGAAAACTAATAACTATATAATAAATACCTAAATTTTACATGTAGTAATGCTATAGTATACAATTAATTAAATTTAACACTTAAAAATAAATATAAAATTAATAACTTACTTGTCCATTTTGCTAACCAAGCATCTGTATCCTCATTGCGTTCTCCAGTAGGTATAATGTCTATATTTGGATTATTCGATAAACGATAATAAAAAAAAAGATAAAACCCGTACTTAACGTATGAACAATGAAAATAATACGGCGAAACTCACAAAGTGACATTTTCTACAAATATATATCAATAGTTTAAAAACTTTTGATAATTATTTGATTTCGATGGCCAGTTGTAATACTACTAAATATATTTTTAACATTTGAACTATTCTATTTATTACGTACAGTTAATTTCTCAATTTTCTTTTGCATTTATACCTAATTTTTTTATTACATTTAAAATAATATATTCTTAGCAAATGTATAGTATCAGTTATGAACACTCCTACGCTAGAAGGTTATCGGCCAACCATCGCGTACGGGGTGTCCTGACTTACCCCGAAGCCGGATGAGAAACTATGCCGACGACGGGATAAGCCGCCGTCATCATTTACCGCCTACCGATGATAAATGGGAAAATACTTTTCAGAGGGAGAAGAATGGGCGTTAAAAGGAGTCCGTTCAAGGAATGCTGGACGAGGAGGCCCGCTGTTGTTGCGGTTATACCGGAGCATACTACCCGACTCCAGCCCGCGTTTGAACTGCCAAGTTCCTGCTATTGAACGTAATCCAGTTAAGCTGAGTTCCTTTAAGACTCGTGTCACGAGTCCCTCAAGTAACCCTCTGCTCAATCCAAGCTCCCTGAGCTCCCGAAAGCTTTCGGGAACCCAGACGCCTCGCCATGTCAGCGTGGCGGCGACCGTTCGACGACCTGGACATCGCATATCACGGAAATTCTGCCTCTTATCTCGTCGCTTATCGTTGCGACGATGTCCGGCTTTAATTTCCGTCATGCAGCTTATAGAGGTGTTCCAGTTCGACTTCGTACTTTTTCTCCCGTAGACCACCTGTTATGCGTTTTACTAGGCAATCATGTCGTAATATGCGGCCGTCATGCGTGCGCTGACAAGTCTGTGACACATGGGCAAGTGTTTCATCGACGAGCCCGCAGGCCCGACACCTGATCGGATCGGCTTTCCCGCGATTGACACGTTTGCGAGTCGGGAGTGCGTTTATTTTAATCCGTGCGTAATCTTTGAAGTCCGACGACGGTATGCCGTGCAGACGACGAAGCCACGCGACGGACCCCGGCTCCTCAGAACATAGCTTCAGTTCTGAGCCATCAACGCTAGCGCATAGGTCCTGCATATGACTCGGCTTGAAACGGTGAGCCTCTAGCGCCCGCCGCCCGGCGAGCGCCCGCTAGTGCGGACTTCCCGTGCAACCTGAAGGCTTCACGGACCGCCGGGACCCCAGAGTTTTCAAGTCTGACGAGCCTCTTTACACGGTTTTGAGGTACGAATCAAACAAAGTCTGGAACACCTAAGCCCCCCGCCGATGTTGGCGAGTGAATGTAGGCGTTCGGGCACGAAGTGGGCAAGTTCAACCACCGTCTGACAGCGCGACGCGTCTCGTAAGCGAGACACCGTAACCTTCGTCCATTGGTTACCGTGAACGAACTTCGGTACGAGGTAATCCCGTGCAATGGCTAGTCGCATCTGCGCTTTCATCGGCGTCGAGGAGATCCGATTGAGCGCCGTTACGTACGCCGCACTGTCAAACACGTCGATTTTATTGCCTGCGAACGTTACACCAAGATACTTCCAGAGAGAGGTAACGTCAAGTGCCGGTAATACCGTACCCTCGAGGGAGTAGGTCTCAGCGACGGTCTTGACCTTACGATCTTTTCCGGAGGGCATCATAGTGAGCGTTGCACACTTCGCTGGGTTCGCCCTTAGACCGGCTAACTCCAACCGCTTCGTGAATGCTTTGCACGCCAGCCGTAATCCCGCGGGCGTTTCCGCCAACAGAATCACGTCATCCGCAAAAGCAATTGCATTCACTACGGTCTGACCCAGAGTATTAGCCAACGGCATCTGGTATTGCTCGCAGACCACTGTCTACAACCAGATTAAATAAAAGCGGGGACAAAGGGTCCCCCTGCCTAACGCCGCATCGTGGCTGGATGCCCCGCGAATTCTGCCCGCTTACCTGTAGAACTGTCTCCGAACGACGGTACGTTCCGCGAATGTATTCCACGAAGCGAGGGTCAAGACCCACGCCCCGCATCGCGGACGTTATGGACGCGTGCGACACTGTGACGAACGCCTTCGATAAATCGAGAGTCGCCAAACACAGGCCCTTCACGGATTTCCGGGCGTCTTTAAGTACCGAGTCGAGGAGGAAAAGATTTTCCGCCACGCCGTCGGCACGTCGAAACGCCCGCTGCCGAGAGTCCACTAGAGATAGTTTTTCCAGGCGCTTAGCCAGAATTCGATGATAATGTCGGATGGCCACCGACGCGATCAAAATCGGCAGGTAGTTGCCCGGACATTGGGGGTCACCCTTTTTAGCCACGAAGACGGTCCTTGACCGTACCAGCTGAGCTGGTGGCGTTAAACATGTTGAATATTCCAGCTATCAGGTTACAGGGGAGACGTCGCCATAATCGGGCCGGGAACCCGTCCGGCCCGGGAGCTGTCTTTGCGCTCGGGAGGCACTCTGTTACCTCCTCCGGAGTTATGGGTTCCAGCACTGTAACAAACCGATCAATGTCCTCGCTAGCCAATGGCTGTTGGACCGGGGTCTGGGGCTGAGAGTCATCTTTGCCCTCAATAATAGGCACCCAGAATTTCAGCATCTCATTGGCCCTCGGCATTACTGCCTTCGGGTCCACTCCCGTTAGTATTCGGTCTGCGACAGTGCGTGGGTCCTTCCTCCACTCAGTGACGTTCCGCCTGTAACTTGCCGCTTTCAACGCTTTTGTGGTCGCGGGCTTGCGTCTTTCGCTATGCCCAGCGGCGGGGATGGTGCCCGCCGCGGATCGCCCTCCCGGCATTCGAACTCTACTAGCTCGGGAGTTTTTGCCGTATTCAATATACCACGCCGCTATTGCGTGGTTCGGATCGAGAGACTGCTCGACTAGTCGCTGCGCTGCGGTAATTAGTTTAAGTGCTCCATGACCGGACACGGTGGATAGCAAGTCCACCGCCTTTTGCGCTCCGCATTCCGCTGCGCTCAAGTGATCTAATGACATCACTCGGTCATCCGCAGCTTCGACGACATCATCGCCGTCATACTGCTCCTCAGCCTCATTGATCTCCGGTGTCGTTTCTTCCCTTTCAGCTATGGGTGCAACCAGGGTTCCCTGTAATCCCGCTAGAAACATCGCGACTTGGTCGCGATGATCCAGCGCTTTCCTCCGCCCCTTAATCGCGTCAAGGGTGCGGCCCTGATGCTTGAGCTTAAGCTCGCGGTTGATTACGCTTGACGACACACCATCGAAGACCAACTTGGCTTCGGAGAGAGCAAGCAGTCTATTTTCCTCATCCGGCCAGCGTGACTTTTTACGCTCGACCACGATCTGGTCATTGGCTTCCGCCCTATGAGCACTACTAACATGGACACCGACACCTATCTTTGTGGAAAACGTTCTTTCGCAGAATTGGCAGTTAAACGCGGGATTCGCCGGGCCGTCGGCCCCAGCTAGTTCTGCTCCAACACGGTTGCCCCCGGCCGCTGTTTGGGATCCGGGGGCGATCCAAGGCTCTTTGTTAGATTGCATTGTGTTGGATTAAATTAAGCCCCGTGACACGTGGCAGCGTCGCGGGGCCCGGAGTCGTTCGACCTGTACCGCCCAAGCGGCCCCGCTGCTTATAGCTGGTCTAAGACTAGACGAGCGGGTACTCGTCAATTACGCGGGCTTCCCCGGGTACGGGGTATATTTCATGTATCCCGATCCGGGTTGGCGAGATTGGCACCAAGCTCGCTCCACGTGAGCGGGCACTCACACCGCGACGGCAACGCGCTCGAGCCCGGCGACAGTAGGACGACGCTTTCGTACGTTTAAACAGACCTGGTACCGTCGTCTCGGGCCTCTCGGCACCGGGGACAGCTTTAGTACATTGCCCCCCGGTACGCCTCCAGACGTCGCCGCTTATAATTGGGGCAGTACAACCTTGCGCCTGATAAGGGCACCGCAGACGGGTTTCGCACGTTCCCCACGCGGGACTGCCACCGAACCCGCCGCAATCGCCGCCGCGATATGAACCCATCACCGGCGTGAGCCGGCCTGCGGCGGCCAGACTCACCCGAGAATGGCTGGTGTCCAATCAGCCACGACCGACGGATCACCGGGCGCCTTGCCAAGGGCGCGCGGCTCCCCGCTTGGCCCACGAGAGCTCCGTTAACAAATTGCTATGCAATTAGTTCCCGGCCGACACTTGAACGGGTCATTGCCGCATCCATGTTCGGAAGAGATCGATTTTGTCATCGCCGCGACCCTCACCGAGAGCCGCGACTCAGAGCACCCTCGACAAATATGACGACCGGCCGTCACGACACGGGCGCGCGCGCTTACGGGCTGCCCCGGACAGGGCAAAGACGAACCAATCGATTTCAGGCGACGACGACAACCATCGAGAACCGAAGCAGCGCGTTGACTCCGCCGCATTACGTCGCAAAAATTGAAGTCCCTGCGTAGTGGCACGGCAGATGTGGTAAAGAAAATTCAGCCGGCGACGAGCACTCGCATGCTGCCGCCGGCCGAATATTCCACCGCAACACCTGGCCGCCACCAAAGTGACGACTGGTTGCCACGGGTCACCGGCTTAGGGTACGCACGGCGGACGCGAACGTGTGATAATGCCGATCGCCGTTACACACGGCCAATCTTGAAGCCCAGCTCTTCAAAGGCTCTGTTTCCCGTAGGAAACCGCGGACGGCGTCCTAAATCCCCGCGGGGTTGGCCATGTGCAACCTTAAAAGAGTCATAGTTACTCCTGTAACACGGAACCAATTAGCCTGGGCCATAGCCCAGTTGGCCCAGACCGTAGTTCCGCCTATGATTATAATAAATAATAAATGGCATGTTTCGAATTTAAATCTGGCGTAGTATGACTACACTCTACAACTTACAAGTAGTTAGCTGTGCAATAGATTATTCTATGGTTCAGTGGCGGCGTGAAGAGCTATTTTATGAGGCAGTTGCTTTATAGGAAAAAAATAGTTCACTCCGCCACTGCAGTATGGTTAAATAACGCGAATTTATAAAGATACCTATGTGCAATCGAAAAATTTGTTGTGTAGTTTAAACTGTTTGAATAAATATTTTTTATTTTCTTATAATTTATAACATTTCACTATTTTACTGTAAAACAAAAAAAAACTATTTAGGCTTATTTAGCCCGTTAGTACGCTTGTTTTCTCCAGCAACGCACTCGGCCAAATTGATTTCTAAAACCTAATTAATTATTTTCCTAATATAAATATGTCGGAGCCCTGGGTTACAGGCGGCCGGCGCGGCGGGACACCACGATTTACGTTGATGAACGGATAAAAACCAGTTATCCCCGCACCTCACTCCAACATTAAATAACGAATTAATTAGTATTATTGGTTCTTATCGCTATCTACCAAGAGTTTAATTGTACGCCGCCGAAAACACGGCCAGTGAGCAATCTATAGTATTTATAATCAATGATAATACCAGTTTACTAACATTTCCATGTGATGAACATAAAACTGAAATACTAATGTTCATCGTCAAGTATTATATTACAATAAGGATAAAACAGTTCTCAAACATAGAAAATAAAAATCAAGAGAAAATAAATTTGAAAAAGAAAAAATCTTCTAAATTAATCATTACGTGAGTAATACATATTATTTCTTTAATTCTTGTTTTTTTAAATTTAATTTATTGTCGTTGTTTTATCGTGCATACACAAATATCTGCACAGTATTTGAATTTCGAAGTAGGAGTAGGTATCTATAGGTTAGATAAATCAAGTATTAACAGGTATGCCATACTGTCATACTATCGTTATTAGTTATTACATCAATAAAGTAAAACACTAAAATGCAAATGTGTAAAAATAATATAATGTATTAACTCTAATACTCTATATATTATGTGCTGCTTTTAAGATGAAAGTTGTATTGAAATTTGCTCTCAATCACATAAACTACTTGTTAATTAAGATACCTTCTATCGTATATAGAAAATTCAACTATTCAAATATACTAGTAAATTTTAGATCTTAATTCTTAACTCAATATTCTAATACATTTTTTTTAAATAGTTAGTAGGTAAAATAAATAATAATTAAAATTTAATAAGTTAACAATTAAATATATTATTACTTACCATTACAAGTATTATTATGTAATGTACTTACGTACCTAGATGGCGCTAAGATCGACGTTGTACATTGGTTCCATTGATAACGCCGTCGTTTCCTGTCCTGTATATCTTAATTCTGTGGGCACAATATAGTTATCATTTTTTTGTTATCAAGCAAAAATCTGTTATCTAAAATATACGCACCGATTCGTATTTCGATTGTTATGGTTGAAACCCAATATATTTGATATTTAACTTTATACAATGTAGGTCGTACGTGCAATGAGATCTATTGTGGTACACAATAAAATTAATGCTAAAAGTAATATACAAGTGCAGTACAGTACTGTGGGAAACACTATATAAAAAAGTATTATAAATAAACTTGGTTGACTTAGATTATTAAAATTAATATCTATTTCTATGGGTTCTAGAAAATCAATTTTCTTTTCTAGTATGCGTCTGCTGATTTACAGTGTGAATATATTACTTATACACTACATTATATAGGGTGTTTTTTTTTATAATTTCAACACTTTCCCTTAAACAATATACCTCATACATCAATATTTGTATCCAAGTCACCTGCATAGTCAGCATCAGTGTATCCTTTTAACATGCATTTTTGTCTAGAACTAAATATCAATCCAAAATTAATAGTTCCATTTAAATATTTTAAAATTCGTTTCACTGCTGTCCAGTGTTGTTATGTCTGGTCTTGTCCAACTGACTGAGATATAATGAACTTCCGACTACTTCATGATTTGGAACTTTACTAGTTAGATTAGTATTTTGTTGCTTGTAATCTAATGAATGTTGAGGGTCTGCTGGTATTCGAACTGGATTTACTTCAGTCATATTGAACTTCTCCAATATTCTTTTACAATACAACCCTTAATGTATTAAAATTGATCCATTAGATTTTTGCTCAATTTCTTTACCTAAAAATTGATTCAATTCTCTTTCGGTAATATTGAAATGTTGTCTCAAATATTCCATTAATGCATTTACATCCTGACTCGATGTAGCTACAACTAGACCATCATCAACAAATATAGCGACAATTAATACTTTGTTATTTTCTCTATTAACAAAATCACAGGGATCTGCTTTTATTTCTAATAGATTAAAGTTAAAAAAAAATGTTTTGAACTTAATGTTCCAACATCCTAGTGACTGCTTTAGACCATATAAACTGCGTTGAAGTCTGCACACCACTTCAGTACCATTGTTGAACCCTTCTGATTGTCTCATGTAAATTTCTTCGTCCAAATCTCCATATAAAAAGGCTGTTTGAACGTCAAATTGTCGAAGTTGTAATTGTTCTGCTGCTGATATTGCTAATATAGACCGAATTGAATCGAACTTTACTACAGGACTATAAGTTTCGTTAAAATCCATACCGAATATTATTTTACCATCATTTAAATTATTAGAACATTCTATAAGTTGGCCATTTCATCCTTGAAAATGACGTCTCTGCTAAGTGACATCTCGTTATTTTCTTTATACCAAATACAATACCCTTTTGAAGTTTCTGAACATCCAACAAAGTATCCTTTTCGGCTTTTTTCATCCCACTTCTTTCGTCGTTGTTTTGGAACTAAACTATAGCATTTATTCCAAATTCTACGAACTTTTCTATTTTAGGAAGTTTTTCAAACCATAACTCCTATGAAGTTTTACATACTTCACGAATTCAACGTAATTTTTATTAAAATATTTGATGGTCTTTTTTATTTCACTAAGCATTTCTATATTTGATACATGAAGTCTGGTGATACTATGTTGGTGCGTGTGGGTGCACAATAATTAAGCAGTTATTATTACGCCCTACTTAAGCTAAACTTAAGTTATGTTAGAACAAATCGACATTACATTTTAACACAATAAATTATTTGGATAGACAATGGGTAAAATTTTACTTAAGTTACCCGCATTTTTTCTTTGAAGGTTAATTTAATTAACGTTTTGAAAACTATGTTACAAAAAAGTACTCCCAAATCATTAGTTTCGAAGTTATAATCACTTGAAGTTCGCTATTTTCCGTATTTATATACATATATGCACAACACCAGTGTCGGACTGGTTCAAAAAGGCCCAGTCCGCGATTTGAAAATATTTCTCTAGCAGGCAAATGGCAAATGTTTTGATTAACCAAGAAAAAAAACTCGCAATCCAATTTTCATGTACTTTAACTATTTTTTCCAGTCTGACTCTGCACAACGCTCTAGTTTACCATGTCTTTGCGAATTAATTAATTTTTTTTTATGAAATTAAGTATTTTAATGAGTGTATGCATAAATGCGGATAATCGAGAACTTTAAGTGACTACACATGTATGGTGACTAGTTATGACTAGGTATGTGAGTATAAATTATAAACTAGTATAGTCGTCCAGGTCAGGGGTCGGCAACCTGCGGCTCCCCAGCTACATGTGGCTCTTTTAGTCTAAAGTTGTGGCTCTCCAACTACCCTCAAAAATTAATATTTATGTTCAAAAACAATATTTTATATATATAAAATAATTTGATAGTGGCCGTCTATGGACACAGTCTATCGTTGTAAAATGTTTATTATAGGCTATAGTACATGCCGTTAAAACCGATAATCGCGACACTATCTACAAATCATTAGTCATATGCCGTCACGCCAAGTTAACAATGTGAACAAAATCCAAAAGAATACTATATCATTTTACGACTTATTTTCTTCGACGAATTGACATAATTACATAAATGCTGAAAACTCGTCGACCGTCGTCAGTCAGTCGTCCATGTACAGCACAGATGACGTTACGTTACATGTGTGTTAATTTAATGAAATTAATTTTCTGGTTTTTGGCTGTATCGTCATTTTTTTTTTTTTTTTGCTCATTGTTTCAATATAGAGAAGAAGACTATTTAAAAGCAAATCATTTTTGTAAAAGTTTGTACACATGTAACATAATAAAATACAATATAATTTAATAAAATTTAAAAAATCATTATTTCAGTGTCATCATGGCATCTTATAAAAAAAGGAAAATAACTGAAGAAAATAGAGAATTTCATCAAGAATGGACAGAGTCCTTTACGTTCATATGCAACACAGATGGCCTTCCAATTTGCATCATTTGTCACGAAAAGCTGGTACACAGTAAGAAGTGAAATTTGGAGAGACACTTCAATACAAAACATACTCAGTTCGGTAGTAAATGACCAATCGGTGACACGAAAATAAGCTGTTGAAAAGCTTAAAAAAACAAAACAACAGTGAAGTTCCATGCTAAATAACTGGACGCAATCTTCAAATAACGTAAATCAGCAAGCTTTGCAGTAGCACTAGAAATTGCATAGAGGGATTATGAGTACGTCATACTTGAGTATTTCATACTTGCATCTGATGAACTGTTTCATGATTTCGGCTTTGTTTTTGAAATCACGAAAAAAAATCAAAGATTTGCCTATATTAGCTAAAACAGTACAAGATAGAATTGCAAAAATGTCTTCAAATGTAACACATATGCAAGTGAGAGACATAGATGAGTCTTGCGACATTAAAGACACCGCACAAGTTGCCCTTTTTGTCAGGTCCGAAAGAAGAACTTTTAAGGCTCGGTCAAACAGAACGCGGGCTGCCCGCTGCGGGCACTGTATTATCTTTGATTGCGTCATCGTGGTTAAAAATAGCGCGGGCTACCGTGGCGGACTGCTGTCGACCGCAGCGGACAGCGGTCTAGTCGTAATAATTTACAGTGATCGCGGCGGTCAAAAATTATTTGACTATAATATTATACACAATTTGTTTAATTTTAAGTTTTAAATTTAAATTTTTAATATTTAAATTTAAAATTATTCGTTTATTTATTTTATTAATTATAATATTATTATTAATATTATATAATATGGCAGATGAGACTGAAAAATTAATTGATCTTGTACATAACTATCCATATTTATGTGATACCAGTCATTGTGAACACAAAAACATTGTGACAAAAGCAGAGAAATGGAATGAAATTGCCGGAATACTCAATCTTTCAAGTAAGTAAAAATAGTTTACAAATTATAATTATTATCAAAATAACAAAGTATAAAACGTTTGGTTTCAATTTTTCAGTAGTATATTAATTGAATAACAATATAATTATATTATTACTTCTTACACTTATACACTTATTACATATTAATAACTATAATTATTATTACTATTAGATACTATACTTATTAATTAACTAGAAAAACTATTTAGAAAAAAAAACTCAATAATAAATTTAGTTATGTAAATAATTGAAATAATTAAGGAAATTTTGTCCAACAGAAGTGACTGCATTACTATAGATCTCTCTCTTACTCGTTGAGTTTTTGAAAATGCGTTATCTGCAGGCAAAATATTCTCTTCTTCTGACTCATCTGTGTTTGCAATTGTAGAGGTACTTCTAAGATAATTGTGTAAGCAACAAGCGGCCTTGAAAACATGTTCTGTAGTATTTACATCCAACTCTATAGGTCTAAAAAAAACTCGCCACTTTTGAGTTAAAATACCAAAGGCATTTTCGACTACACGCCCGTGCTCTACTAAGTCGCTTATTGAACACTTTTTTTGCTTCGTCTTGTGCAACTACAGCTCTCGGAAAGGGGCGCATTAAAAAAGTTTCCAGTTTAAAACCTTCATCTCCGACGAAAACATGAGGGACAGGTGTGGTTGTTCCAGGTAAAGGTTTTGGTTGTAAAATAGTTTTGCCTCGTACGAACTCACGATAAAATGAGGAATTTTCAAAAATACTGCTATCACTATGACGGCCATAACCAGCTATATCGACAATTAAAAACTTGTAATCGGGATCTACTATTCCAAGCAAAACAATTGAAAAAAAATTTTTGTAACAAAAAAAATTTGACCCGGTCTTAGGAGGACATTTTATTCTAACGTGTTTTCCGTCTATGCTGCCAATACAGTTAGGAAAATTCCAACGCTCTCTGAATCCAATTTCTGATTGTTTCCATACCTCTTCCGTAGGTGTAGCCAAATATAATGGTTGTAAAACATTCCATAGTTCTACACATACTTCTTTCACAATACTAGAGACAGTAGTGCGTCCGACTCTGAAAGAAAATGCTATGGTATGATGCGAGTCTCCTGTTGCCAAATATCTGAAATAATATATAAATTGTATATTTCGGTTTCTCCAAAAGGCGTTGAATGGGGGGTGGATGACCTTTCTCTAGTACAGAGATTAATAAAAATAATAAAGTATTTATATTTAAATTGTATTTAAAATGTATTTATATATATATTTGAACTTTGTTTTAATTGACAGGTGAAGCTGTGAAGCATAAATGGAAGAACCTGCGTGATTCGTATATTAAATACATTAAGTTTTTAAAGGGATCTACCAGATCTGCTAAGAAATACCGAAATTAGCCATGGACAGCTCATTTAGAATTTTTAAAAGACACAGTAGTACCTAGAGCGACTTCTTCAAATGTACCACAGACCCATGAAATATCACACGTAGATGAAACTTGTGAGCAGGATGAGACGGTAGATAACGAATTTATTGATACTTCACCATCTCAAATGCGACCACCTACAAAAACACTTAAAAGAAGAGAAGTTACAGGAGACGTCGATGCGGTAATAACATATCTTCAAAACAAAAAAAAAAAGTAAAACTGATACAAAACCTGACCACATTGATAATCTGTTTTTGTCATATGCACATACTTTTAAAACATTTTCGCCAAGAACACAAGCCATTCTTAAAATGGAGATGTCGCTCGCTGAACTCTGACGCGAGCAATCATGTCCATCGTCTTCGGAGAGTAACTCAAAGTTGACGCTTTAACTCGATCCTCTCCAGGTTCTCAACAACTTCGTCTTATTCGGAGAGTAACTCAAATGTGGCTGATAATTTCACTGGTAATGCCATTCAACCACTCAACTATTCAAACCTAGAACTAAGTACCGACACACCAATCTCGTCGCCACCCGGATTATACCAGGTTTCTGAGTCAACCAGAGATATATACGAAAACAATTGATACACAACCAAATAACACTCGGACACAGTAAAAAATCTTTAAAATATACTAAATACTACTTAATACCACAGGATTGAACCATTTTTATTAATTTTTAATTTTTATTAATATTGAAGACTACTTTTTCATTTTTATAAATATTAAATACTACTTAATACCATAATAATGTTGTATTTTATTCCTACCAAGGTACCTACTTAATTTTATACCAAAAAAACGATTCCTATATCAATTAAAATAAAAACTTATTTTTAGTCCATAATGTGCATGTATATTCATAAAAACTTACCTTAAACAAATTGCCAACCTTTCTTTTGAACAAATAGGCTTCCTCCAGTTTGTGGTGATTTTTGATATTCCCGGTGATACAAGTTCGTGTAATTTCTCGAACTGTTCTCGAGTCATACGGAAATAACTTACAAAATGGTCTTCGTATGAACTTAATTCTTTGCAGAGGCGATGAAAGTCACCAAACTCTTCTCTTTTATCATTTATTTCATGCACCCATTTTCTTCTTTTCTTGGTTTTCTTCAGTGCAAGAAGAAGAAGAAGTTCTTCTTCGTCAGAACTGCTACTGGATGTCATTTTTCACAGTTTCAAATTAGATAGTTGTCACCATATAGTTAAAAGTTTATACCAGAACGAAAACGGTGTAACAAACGTGTATAACACAAATGGTGGAACACCAAACAACAGACCGCGCAAAATTGCCCGCGCGTTGTTTGACACCACAGATTGCGGCGGGCAGCCCGCGTTCTGTTTGACCGAGCCTTTAGGGTTGCTACCGCTCTCTGAACAAACTCGTGGAGAAGATATAGCAAATTATGTGCAAAAATACCTGGAAGACAATGGAATAAATTTAAATACATTTTGTCAATATCCAAAATAGTAATTTTTTGACAAATATAATTTTCCAGTTCAAGAAGTATTACAAATTGAATGTTTTTGAATTTATCCCCAAGAACAGTATTAATTTAATATATATGGCCTACTCATACCCCCTTAAAATAGATATATTATATCTGGCCCAGTTTTAAATTCCAGAGTTTAACATTCCAGGTCCCCCACGCATCCCCATCTGATTATAAAGAAAAAGCATGCACTGTATGTTTTGATGAGATGTATATAAAAGAATGTATAGAATATTTTAAAAAAATTTGATTTTATTAAAGGTTTTGAAGACTTCGGTCATTGTGAAAGGACCAATAAAAGTGCCAACTGTGTTTTAGTAATACATATTTTCTTTATTTAATGTTCCACGTTTACTCAAAAGTATTAAAAATAATTTAATTAATGCATATTTTATAAAAGATAATAAAATAATCTCATTTGATAATATAAAAAAATATACGAGTTGGTCAAACAAAATCATAAAAGTAGGTCTCTTGTCAAAATAACAGATGCACATATTTACCCAAGTTCTATTCTAAAAATTCGTGTTAAATTAGCAGCACAATCAGTGGCGTACTAACGGGGGGGGGTTTTGGGGATAAAACCCCCCCCCGAAATTAATGGATGATTTAATTTATTATGAGAAAACTAAAATTTCTAGTACCTGTATATTAATTGTACTGTACTCTACTTTTCTCAAATTCTGAATTCTGAATTATAAATATTATTAATAGTACAGCTTGTCAGCTTACATTATCTAATGTGGGTACCTACGGGAATATGAGTATTTCCACGAAGATATGTAGATATGGACGTGGACGATCGGTGTAATTATTATGACAATCTTTTATCGTCGTCGTAAAACGTATTTTATTTTGTGCGATTAATCACCTAGTGTGTTAGCCACCTTAATCTATAATCGACAATCGTTAACGTCGCGGTCGTGTCTAGCAGTGCCTATATGTTATTTTATCAACCATTGAACTATATTAAACTTATAGTGACAAACAAAACTACAGTTGCATTCGAACTACGAAGTACGAACTATTGTATATTTGTCTTAAAAAGTTTAAGTACTTATATTTTATTAAAAGGTTTAAGTATATTAACATTTAACAATGGATAAGTGGATAGTAAAAAAAACCTAAACTTGATGTAGAGAATAGAGACCAGCATGATCGTGATCATAATAACGAACCAAACTACGAGAAATCAGAAATAAATGATATTAGTTCAGGTAAGGCTATTGTTATTATAATTATTATTAATACCTACTATTGAACACTAAAATGAACTGTGTATTTCAAATGTTCATTAAAAGCGTTTTTAAAAGTAGTTTTTTACCCCTTCGAGAATTTTAACGAATGTTAAACTAAAACTATTATTAATACTTAATAGGTTTAAATGAGTCAGCACTTAGTACCAGTACACAAATACAATCGCAAACTTATGATTAAGATATTGGTGTCTATGTAGAAAAAACGTGTACTAATGATGAAAGTATAAGATTTTGAAAAATCGATGGATACCAAATGAATTTTATAAATTTCCTATCAGTGGAACAAGAAACTTAAATTCCAAAGAAACTGGTTACTAGAATTCCCTTGGCTTTCGTATTCAGAAAAATTAGACGGTGCTTTTTGCGTATTCTGTTTTTTATTTTGTTCTAAAGAAGTGGGAAAAGGAAGTCATATCTCTACAAAGTCCCTCGTAGTGACTCCATTCTGTCGTTGGAAAGATGCAAAAGAGCAATTCCGTTATCACACAAATTTAGAATATCATAAAACTTCTTGTATAGTTGCTCAGAATTTTATAGATGTACAAGAAAAAAAAATCGTTGATATTAGCCTTCAGCTTAATACAGCCCGTTTAGCGACAATCGAACAAAACAGGAAAATATTATCGTCTATTGTTGAAACAATCATTTTAATTGGAAGGCAAGAAATTGCCTTAAGAGGTCATCATGATTCAGGTCCAATATTATCGAAAGTTTCAAACCATAATGACGGAAACTTCCGTGCGTTGTTGCGTTTTCGTGTAGATTCAGGAGACAATACTTTAAATGATCATCTATTACGAATAGAAGCAATGCCATCAAATCGTTCTACTAGTTACACCAGTCCAAAAATTCAAAACGAATTAATAGAAATATGTGGAAAAGTAATTTTAAATAAGATTGTCTCAAAATGTAACGAACGAAGCAGAATGTTTTAGTTTACTAGCTGACGAAACTACTGATATCAGCGGCATTGAACAGTTGTCGTTATGTGTTCGTTACATTGAAAAAAACTAACAGCGGAAGTATTTTAAAAGAGGATTTTCTATCTTTTGTTCCTGTAAATGATGTTACCGGAAAAGGACTTATGTGTACTTTATTGGAAACATGTCAAAATTTAAAGTTGAATCTAAAATATTTAGTAGGCCAAGGATACGACGGAGCGGCAGCAATGAGTGGAGAATTTCAAGGGTGTGCTGCCAAAGTTATGGAAAAATATCCTCAGGCATTGTATGTACATTGTGCTAGTCACTCATTAAATTTAGTTGTGAGTGACGCATGCAACATTCCTATTATCAGGAACAGTCTTGGATCGATAAAAGAGACCATAAAGTTTTCCGTATATCGGCACAACGACAAAGCATATTAAAGGATGTAATCCACCAATTAGAGTGTGAAACAAAAAAGCGACGACTAATGAAGCTTTGTGAAACCAGATGGATCGAACGGCTTGACGCTGTAATTACATTCAAGGAACTTTTTGTGCCAATCTTTTTTGCATTAGAAAAAATACAAATGGATGGTAACAGAGAAGCATCAAAAAAAGCGTTCACATTACAACAAGCTCTCAAAAATGGAAATTTTATTCTTGCAATGGTCGTGATCCAAGAAATTTTTTCAATGGCTCACCCACTATCAATCTATCTACAAAAAGTAAATGTTGACTTAGCCTCTGCAATGGAGACTGCTAATAATTTAAGTACACTAATAAAGGAAATGCGTAGCAATGTAGAGTCGAAATTTCATGATTTATTTGGCACAGCTGAACACCTTGCTAAGGAAATCGGAGAAGATATAAAAATTCCAAGGGTTACACATTTTCAACAACATAGAGCAAATTATGAGTTAACTTCAGCAGAAAATTATTATCGGGTATCTATATTCATCCCGTTTATTGACCATTTCATTTCGCAGTTAGAAATAGATTTACCAAACACAAAAATACACTATCAATTATTCAGAACTTTATACCAAACAAATTAATAAAATTATCCGAAAATGAAATTGAGACAAGTACGGAAGTGATGTCAAAACAGTGGCCAGTTGTAATAAGCTCATGTGACAATATTGTGAACAAAGAAGTTCTATTGTGGAAACAAAGATGGATAGCCGCTGCAGAAGATAAACTCCCTTGTACTTTTATAGATGCCATAAATGTTGTGATGAGTTACTGTTTCCTAAAGTATACCAATATTTAAAAATTGGCGCTACGTTGCCTGTCACAGTTGCTAGCGTAGAACGGAGCTTTTCAACGTTAAAACGTTTGAAATCATACTTGAGGAATTCCCACGGGGGAAAATCGTCTAAATGGATTGGCTCATCTAAGTATTCACAGAGAAAATACCAATAAAAAGTAGTGAAGTGGTCGATATTTTTCAGAAAAAAATAGAAATTAATGTTCTAAAATTATTATGTATCTAAATAACTTTTTTTTTATTATTATTATTATATAATTTAACATTTTTTTTTTTTTTTATACATATGGTTAAGTAAGTATCACGAATAAAAATTAGTAATCTATTAAAATGTACGATATGTTTTGTTATTTTCAGGTGTCACGTCATCTAATATGTTAAATAAAAAATTAAAACCCCCCCCCAAAGTTCAGGTCTAAGTACGCCACTGAGCACAATTGTTAAGCAATTCCACGTCAACAGCAATCCGAACTTACATTCAAACAGGAAAACTTCAAAGTAACACTTCAACAAATACTGCAGATTTTATTGAGTTTATTAATAATTTATTCGATTGTCTTAATAGCAGGTCTTTATACGGCAATGATCCATTGCAAATTTGTGAAGTATTCTGAAACTCCTATTAAATGTTTTTACAGTACCTACATTAGTTAATGCACATATACTGTGTTCAATTTTAAAGGTAACAGGAATTATTTCAATCGTGTGACCTTGAATTTGATTCGGGGTTTTTATATTGCATATAGGTCTTATAAATACATATTTTTTTAATAAATTCAAATTTTTAATTTTTCTTTATAAGCGCATGCGCAGTAAAATAAAAATTTCTTAAATAGCAACCACTATTTTGGAGACCGGATTTCGATTTCATTATTTTTTCTGAACAACTTTGATTTTTATAGTTTGTTGATATCTTCAAAATTGCCATTTTTATGACGGTCGGAAGTTTTAAAATAGTTAATTCGTAAATATCGCATTTTTCAAAGGTCTATCTTAATTTATAGGTATTTATAGTTATTATTATAACAGTTTATTTTTATTATAACTACAAGGTTTATTTATTATTACATCGAATTTATAAAAAAATATCATTACAATTTATTCGATAATTTATTATTCAATGAACTGTTCAAAGTTATTGCCATTATTTTCAACGCATGCTTCCATTCGTCGCAGTAGTTCTCTTTGTGTAGCTGTTATTATTTGGTCTTCGGTGAGTTCACTACACGCAATGATTATTTTATTTTTCAAATCTTCAAGATTAATGGGCGGATTAGCATAAACTACTGTTTTTAAATGTCCCCATAAAAAATAATCTAATGGTGTTATATCAGGAGATCTAGGAGGCCATTGTACTGGACCATCCCCATTTATGCCAAATGTTTGGTTAAAGTATTATTGAACAATTATTGCATTATGGGCGGGTGCCCCATCTTGGTGGAAAAATAAATTCATGCGGGTATCTAAGTTGAATTCATCCAAAAATGTTGGTAGTGTGTTTGACAAAAAGTCTAGGTATCTTCTTCCTGTAAGAGTACCGTTGTAAAAGTAAGGACTTAGTAATCTATTACATATAAGCCCACACCAGACATTCGTTCCCCACACATGCTGAAAGTTTGAATCATTTGTCCAATGAGGATTAGTATCCGACCAATAACGGTTATTTTGTTTGTTGATTACACCATTATTAGTGAATTTTAATTCATCAGCCCCACAAACATAATTTAAAAATAGTGGTTTTTCTTGAATTTTTACCATTAACCATGCAATAAATGTAAGTCTTCGGAAGTCCTCTATCGGAATCACCTAGTATTAAATGTTGTACTATGTTAGGTCGATATGCGTGAAATTTTATCAAAATTTAATGTGCTTTCCCCACAGAGACACCGACTTCTCTAGCCAAATTTCAAACAGAAGAATGAGGATTTATTTGAATGTATGCTATACCTGTAATTCTTCATTTTCATTAGGTTCATGAACTCGCGGTCTCCTATTGCGGCAGCGGTTTGCAATAGCTGGAAGTTCTCTGTTTTCTCTAAGATTTATTGCTATACGTAAAAAATAATTGTGTGGTGGATGATATCTCTCGGAATATCGTTCAGCATAAAGTGCCGATGCGTTACGCGAATTTTGATGACATTCTCCAAAAATTAATACTATATCAGTTTTTTCGGAATAGTATGCCATTGTACAGAAAATAATGTGTCACGCGTGACTTACGAAAAACGTTTGACTATTCACAATCAATTTTAGAATGCTATCAAAATATCCTAATCACACAGGTTAATGGTATAACATTCATTATAATACTATTAAAAACAAATTAAGATAATAGTAGTAGATAATTTAGTACTTTTAATAAAAATAAATTGTTAAATAAACTGTTATAATAATAACTATAAATACCTATAAATTAAGATAGACCTTTGAAAAATGCGATATTTACGAATTAACTATTTTAAAACTTCCGACCGTCATAAAAATGGCAATTTTGAAGATATCAACAAACTATAAAAATCAAAGTTGTTCAGAAAAAATAATGAAATCGAAATCCGGTCTCCAAAATAGTGGTTGCTATTTAAGAAATTTTTATTTTACTGCGCATGCGCTTATAAAGAAAAATTAAAAATTTGAATTTATTAAAAAAATATGTATTTATAAGTGCATTAACTAATGTAGGTACTGTAAAAAAAATTTAATAGGAGCTTCAGAATACTTCACAAATTTGCAAAAATTAAAAAAAGGAAAGTTAACACAACCACCCTGTTTTAAAGATTTTACGTAGACCATTAATGGTGTTATGCAATTTTTAGAAGCAGAGAAATCTTATGATATTGTATTTTTAATGACTCATCGTTTAAATCAGGATAGGTTAGAAAATGGTTTTTATTATTTTTCGACATAATTGTGGTTATAACAAAAACCCAACAGCCAGAACGATCAGAACTTCGAAAAGAGTAATACATTAAAATTTTCGTGTAAATACAATTATTTAGTTAGATATGTTCTTATAGCATTTTTAAATAGTTTAAACAACTCACCTTAAATTGCATAAACTAAAATTCTTGTGAAAAATAAATTTACACAAAAATATTAAACTTAAATCTTTTTTTTACATAAACAATGAGTTAAAAGTACATAAGTCTAGCGAGTATCACAATTATTTATAACTTGTAAATTTAATGAAAAGCTAAAAATAGTATAAGTAAAACATTATAGTAATAAAATACCTAGAACAAATCAGAAAAAATAAAATTTCAGTTTCAATTTAAAATATCTACCTATAAAAACAAATTAGTACAATAGAACTAGAATAAAACAATTTAATAATCATTCAGAAAACAAAAAAATAAATTAATTTTACAAAATAACATTAAATAGTAAAATAAAAACGATAGAAACAAAGAAATTTCACAATTTCAATCTATAAGTATCAAATTAAAATAATTGACATACAACAAAATAAAATACATAGCCAAAATATGTTATTTTTTAAATAATTAAATATATAAATTGAATATTGTATGAAGACTTAAATTTAATCATTATTAATTTATAAAATTTATAAATTCTTCCAGATCTGGATCAATATCACATTGTTTTTGAGCTGTGAATAAATTTTCATAAAATGCATGATAAATAGGGTCTATCAAAGGAAGTAGAGATAGCAGATCTTTTTTCTTTTCGTTGCTTTTAGGTAGAGAACCAGCATAACATTTTCGTAACTGTAATTGTTTTGATGTCTTTCTTCTTGCAAAATGTATGGTATTGAAAGGTTCATTACCATTTAAGGTATTCTTGTATACAAGAAAGTTTGAGCAACATTTTTACTATATTGTAGCCACTGAATTCTTTGCCAAATAACTTGGTCACCTTTTATATATTTTTTTTTTAATTTATAAGTTTGTTTTTAAAAGGGAAGCAAAATCAATATAATTATCCTGAGACAACTATAACTTCAAATTTTCTTTCCTGTGGTTCTTATTAGTTGATACCAATCATTGGGAATAGATACCACCCTTCTTCTTCATTTTTTCTATAGCTGGATGGTGTGAGAAATGTATGGTTAATTGTTTTTAGTGTTGGGTGGTTTAGAAGAACTTGGAACATACAGGCAACATGATTATTTTTATTTTGGCCCCCACAAGTGTCATTGTAAAATGTAATCTCTTCAATATAATCAGGATTTTTTTCATTTAAAAAATGATATAAGAAAGATGCTATTTGATTAGCAGCCCTGCCTGCAACCACTTCATGCCACATATAGCAATGAAGTTGTCCAGTAATATAATCATGTATAGTGAGGTTGAAAGTCCATAGTTACCTTTTATAAAAAGCAACAGAAGTATTTAAGTACAGAGTAGGCAAACATTGTTGGAGATCAAATGAATAAATTTGTTTAGTGTTATCATTTTTGGTTATATCTTTATCTACTGATTTGCTAGTACAACCTTTATCGGCATCTTCATTTTGCTGCTTCAATTCTAATAATATCTTATTTCTTTCTATATCACATTTTTCTACTTGTGCTTTCATTTTGAGGACATCACATTTGTGGCATGTTTCAAGTTTGGGTTTCTTGAATTTTAAATCTAATTTTTTTAATTCTTTTGAATAAATTGAAAAGCTTACTGGATTTTCTTCTTGATTATTATGCAACTCAAACATTAAAGTTAATGTTATGGTAGATGAAAGATATTTTTTCTTGTGTGCCTTCTGGAATAATGTGATTTATAAGCTGGAAAGGACTGAATATGATTTATTCGACCTAATTATTACCTTAGTGATTTGTAAAATAGAAGTTTTATTAGGAGATTCTTTTTTACCTCGAAACTCTAGCATTATCGTCACTTGAAAAACAAAATTGATAAGCTTTATGCAACAACGTATGTTTTAACGACTCGTCAAAGTTTGATGGTAGCGTGGGAAAATGCTTTTTTCGTGCATAATATATTGAACAACGGATTAGTTTCAAGTCACCATATTTCATGTTCTCAGCAACATTGGTATTTTTTAGTTCTTGGCGTATTAATTTGTTTGGACGGGTGTGGAGATCATTTTCTGCCTTTCTTTTCAGTGAGACCCATATCTGGTCAATTGTTGCTCCAAAATATAATCAAATGTGGAGCTGAAATTATAAGTAAGAAATATTTTAATTAAATAAAAAAAAAATAATTATAAATAGTTTACTTACAGTCCATAGAACAATTCAGGGCTTATTTTTGTTGTTGTTGGTGGAGGTTTTGTGATTGTTGTTGTTTCTGTGTGTAAGTGATATAATGATGTGTTTTTTTTTTGTATATTTATGTCTTTAATGTTGGCAATTATTTTATCTTGTAATTCATGATTTATACGGTTATACAAATCATAAATTTTAGCCGTACTTGTATTAAAATTATACTTAATTATGTTGTCCACTGCTCTTTGTATAATTTTAATTTTAATATTTAAGTTTGTTTCACATTTTTTTACTGTTTTATACTCATTATTATCGTAATTTTTAATATTTAAATTAAACATTTTTGTATTCATCTAGGATAAGAATGTTATTATTAGTATTATTATTATTAGGAGGATGTTACACCTGCTCATGTACAATGTGCTGTATCGTACACATGTAAGACGAAGGAAACATGGGGGGGGGTTCGACATCCTCTTAAATATATCATAAATATATAATATAATATAATATTCTTGAATTTGCTCCCTGGTTAATGTATACAATTGGTTGATTATATAATCACCTTTCCTCAATTCATAATTGAATACCATCGACTTAACCAGGGGGTTAATGATATTTATGGTATATATAAATGGTCCATGATCATGCATCTTGTGCCTCGGTAATAAATTGTTTTGTATGAATTTATCCAATGTTTTTGTGATTAATAATTTACAATTATTGAATGTATCATTTTTATTTATCATATTCATAACTAACATAAATGATTGACATATATTGCTAATCTGAAAATTATGAATATTACATTTAAATAATATATTATAATATAATATTGTTATAAATGATGAATTATTACTGTAGCATTGCGAAGTGCTGTATTGTGTATATAAATGTGCATAAAGTTTAATATCAATACATCTGTGTAATTAAACCTTTCTGATATAAATTTATTTGTTTGTACGTCTATTATTTTATTGTCTATCACCATTTGATTATTGTTTGTAAATATACTGTAAAAATTGTTTGTAAATAAACTGTAAAAAATGTTTGTAAATATACTGTAAAAATTAAATGTTATTGTACTTACAATTTAACTTTAAAATTTATATCAAAAGTGTTTCTCATAATATTTAAAATTGTTTTTAAATTCATAAAATTTACATTTAATTATTGCATAATAAATATATCCATTGTCAACATTAACATTAGTTTTGTATGTATTAAAAATGTTTAAAAATTGTATTAAAATTTGTATTTTACAACAATCAATATACATTGTAAATATGTTTTTAAAATTATTTATACAATTGTCTATGCCGTATCTGTAATTATTGTAAATTAATGTAAATTATTGTTAAATACTGTTAAATTCTAAATGCTTAATACTCACGAATCTCTGTACACAAACATGTTTGAGTTTGGTATGTTATTAATATCAAAGATAGATGTCATCATTTGTATATACTCGGTGATATTTGTAATATTATTATTTTTATTATAAGACCAAAATTGGTAAGGAATTATTTTATTGTTACACTTATTCAATATTGTATTAATGAATGTGGATGTACTATATACAATTTTTATTTCATCTACACATTCAATCTCTTTTTCATCACTATAGTTAGAAATAAATTAATAGATTATTAGTGTTAAGTTAATTGTTTAAGGTATTAAATATAGTATAGCTTACTTATTTGTTAAAGCATATAATTTTAATAAATTTATCATTTGTACGCTGTTTATTTTGTTCTTAGAACACAGGTAGGCCTTTTTTTTATTGAATTGTTTTTTTTTTAAATTTTGGATGATCATCAACAAATTTTTTTGCCAATATATTCAAATCCGTTATGTAGTCATGGTCAGTCACAAAATTAAAAATGGCTTCAACGTCATGGGGCAATTTTAAATTGTCTACATTGCCATTTAGAATGTTAGCTTGGACTATGCAAGCATTGCCCAAGTACTTGCATACATCCATTCGATAATGACCAAAACTCTTTAAAATGTAATCGAGTTGGACATTAATCAAGAATAATGGATCACGATTGCGAGCTAGCAATCTGTGACCTAATACTATCGCATCTGATATATTTTTACTGAGTTCCTTGTAAGATAGAAAAAAAAAAATTTAATTTGGAAAAAAAAATTAAACTCCATTTATGCTTACATTTCCAAAAACATTTTTTTTCCTAATTTGACGTACAGTGGCCTCTTTTGCTTTCTCTTTGGGTTGCTCTAATATATAATATAATAAAAAAATTTGATATTTTATAATATTATAAAATAATTACTCACCAATACTTTGTAATTGTTCATAAATATAATTAATTGGCTCCTTTCTCTTGAAATAACCTGATCTGAGTATGCATCATGTTTATGGTCCGCGTTAAGTACGGTTTCCTATCTGCGACTTTACTTTGAGGCTAGTGTAATAGTTCATTTTATTCCAATACTTAGTAGTGTGCGGACGTGTTTAGTTTATAACTTTTTATTTTAATAACTATTGTTGTACCTTACAAGTTGTACGAACTTCGATGGAGAAAATTATTATTAATAATAATAAAATAATTAGTCTTCTATTAGAGGAGGAGGAAGAAGAAGATGAAATGTATACATTAGAAATTAATAAAAGAAAATCAATAGACAGTTTTTTTACAACTCGAGAACATGAAGGTTTTTATGAAATTCTAATAAATGGACATTTACATAACAGTAAACAGAAATTTCGCGAATTTTTCCGTACAAATTATGACCAGTTTATGTTCATTCTATCGTTGATAAAGGATGATATACAATTACCTCCATCTAAACGAGTTAAAAAACCAATTCAACCTGAAGAAAAATTAGCAGTTACTTTAAGGTAAATATATTTATTTATTTTTAAATATTGTATTATTCATAATTAATTAAATTAAGTAGTTAAATTACATTTATTCAAATGTTTAAATTATAATGTAGGTACTTTAGTTAAATAATAATGATAATTGGTAGTTACCGTAGTCGTATAAAATTCTTCACAACAGTGATAAAAATGCCTACCTATATTTCAAAATAAGCTAAATTTAAAGTATTAGTTACCTAAACCTATAAAAATTAATATATTTTGTGTAATTGCAACAGGGGAATCATTTAGATCTTTGTCGTTTGCATTTAGGATTTCACATAGCTATATCAGTCTTATTGTCAAAAAAACATTATCAGTTTTAAGAAAATATTTAACACCTATTTTTCTTCCTGACATATCAACTGTAGATTTTAATGTCAAAACTTCCGTATTTTGGACAAAATGGAATTTTCCTAATTGCATTTTGGCAATTGACGGAAAACACGTTCGAATAAGAAGTCCTAACAACACTGGATCACTTTTTTTCAACTATAAAGATTATTTTTCAATTGTACTGCTGGCTATGGTTGACGCCAACTACAAATTTATTGCTGTAGACATTGGTTCGTTTGGTGGAGAAGGTGACAGCAGAATATTTTTAAAGTCGAACATGGGTCATTTGGTTTTCCAGAAGCAAAACAACTGCCTGGGTCATCAACAATTTTACCTCATGTTATTGTGGGGGATGAAGCTTTTAGGCTCCACACTCATATAATGAAACCATATACGAGACAAGCCTCCAGAGACGATGACAAAGTCTATATTTAATTATAGGTTAAGTCGTGCCAGGCGAGTGACGGAAAATGGGTTTGGTTTATTAAGCCAGGTTTTTCGCGTCTTTTACCAGCCTATAAATATTGAACCATCGACATGTGAAGACCTAATCACAGTAGTTTGCTGTTTGCATAACATGCTAAGAGATGCATATTTAGAAGAAAATGGACGAGCATTTAAAGAATTTGACTCAAGAGAACCAGTACCTAACAATATAATACCAATTGCAAGAGGAGGTGGTTTTGCAAACGCTGAAGGATTTGACATCAGAGAAGCATATAAGGACTTTTTTAATAATGAAGGAGCTGTTTCGTGGCAGAATAACATATAAGTTATTTATATTACTATTTAACTTCACTTGTTGTAACTTTAATATTTAAAATTTAAATATAAAATAAGAAAACAAATAAAAACTTTATACGTATTAAAATTAAAAACAATACTTATAAACATTATGTAACATTGTGTATTCTTGTATTTCACTTAAAATATTAAAAACAACCTATAAAATAATAATTATAAATGTCTTTGAATAATTATTATAATATACATACATATATTTAGATATAGGTAGTTATAGTTGTTGGTTATTGATTTATTGATTGAACATATATGGCTCAAATCCTTGAGAAGTAGCCGACGAAGAACTGGGGCATTTGCGTGGGTGTCACCTAAGTATTTATCTTCGAGCTGTGAAACTAAAGATAATACACTAAGTTTAGCTTCAGTTTGGCCTCTGGGAGGTAGCTTGTTTACTGAAATCGCAATGCTCCTAAAAAATAAATCTATCTCATCTGTAGATGATTCCCTACCCAAGGTCAAAATTACTTCGTTTTGCGCTTGTAAGCTATTTATTATTGCTGTTCTGTCGTTCATTCTTTTAACACACTCAGATTTTTCATACTTGGCCCTCGATCTTTTTCCGTGTATAACCTCTTCAGCTCTAACAGTTGGTTCATCCAATGGCTCTCCATTATTATCTTGGCTACTTGCAGGTATTGTGGAGTCAAGATCATTGCACACATTTGATATCGTACTAAGATATTAAAATATATTTGTGAATTTGTGATTTTTTGAAGAAGTCTATTGTATTGGTTTCCTGATGATATTATTGTGAATAAAGTAATTTATATATTATAATTTATAACCTATTAACGTGGAACCTTGTATTACATTTTTTCAAAATTGAATGGTGTTAAGAAAATGAAAATATAAACATTCATTGTAATTTATTTTAATGTATCTAAAGTCATTCGTTTTTTAAATACAACAAAATAAAAAAATCATTACTTGAGAAAACTTTTTATAAGATACATTTCACGAAGTTGATACAAAAAAGTGGGTAAGTGGATGTCGCTCTGCTGTACATTAAGTGTCTAAGTAGACACTGTAATGTATGGTATTAAATTTGAATTCAATGATATCAAATCATTGTATACGAAAAACGATTCTGAGCGGAGACGGTATGTCAGTTTATGATATTTTATATTTTATGTTGATATCACTTATTATTAATATGGTAGCCTGTAAGTTGAATTAGTATTATTTTTAAATCATCTGTGATGCTGGAAAAATATTAAATATACCTATGTAAAATTGGGCTGTTTTGGAACCGAATAACATCAAAATGATAAACGTTTTTCTTTGTGTTAATATGCAGTTTTGTCCAACTTTGAACTTAAAATGTCTGTAAAAAATAACTGTATTCATACATTTTTAACTACAAAATCATTTTCAATTTTCAATTTGATAAATATTGTCAAAATTTGAACTTTAAACGCTTATAAAAAAAAAATCGTGCCTATGTATTTTTTATATTTTTCAACTGCTATTGTGAAAAGTTATCAAGAGTCTTGTATTAAATTTTCATGTTTTTTGACCCAACCAATGAAATTTTATTAATACTTATAGAAAAAAAAATTTAAAAAAAATCAAAATTAAAAATGTCCGTCAACAGCTTAAAACGAGTTAAAATATTTTGAAAATTTTATCAAGTATAGAAATTGATGAAATAAACATTTGGTGTAAATTTCAAGTGTTTACAATAATTCGTTTTTGAATTACAACAAAATAAGATAATAGCTACAAGAGAAAATCGAGTAAGTATAATATACAGTGTTATAAAATTTCAATTTCAAACACTCATAAAAATTTAATTTGAGTTTCCGGTAGAAATTTTTTTTTTTGATAAAGGTAGGCAAACTTGTAAGGAATCTTGTATTAAATTTTTAAATCTTAGATATTAATAGAAAAAATTTTATGAATTTCTAACTAAATATAATTTGCTAATTTTCGTGATTTTTACGAATTTTGTCAAAATTCTAAGTTTAAACGCTCATAAAAAATTATTGTGAATTTACGCTCAACATTTTTTTTAATTTCCATTAACAAAAACTTACAAGGAACCTTGCATTACATTTACAAGTTTTTTGACCGAGCGAAAAATTTTTTATCGACTTTAGTTTAAACAATACAAATAATAATCGAAAATTTCATATGGCTATTAATAGTTCAACACAAATTAAATTAATTTTGAAAATTTTATGGTGTATAGGAAATGCCAACCCAGATATTCAGTAAAAATTTCAAGTATCTACGGTTATTTTTGTTAGAGTTACACTAAAAACCAAAATTGGTTTTTTCGAAAATTGGTTTTGCGTAAAAATTCCCGTTTTTCCTTAATTTTTTGTTTGTTTTTCCCGTCGTTTTTGAAAACTATTGGGAATTTCAAATTTTGACCTCCCGAATGCTCCAACTAGATTCACATCCCTACCAGAAACGGTGCTATTTAAGAAAATCGAAGCACTTTTACTGCAAGAAATCGTGATGACAGACACAAAAAAAAAAAAATAAATAAATATAAAAACATACATCATTGTAAAATCAATACATTCATCGCTCCGCTCAGAATCTAAAAGAAAATACTTAGAAAAAACAATCTTATCATCGTATAAATAATAAATATAGGTAACTCTATCTCTAGTTAAACTTAAAGTTATGAATAAAAGTACAAAATTGATATATTATTTACTTACATTCTTTCATACTCAACATTATCCAAAAATGACAAATGACCAGCTAAAGGCCATTTTTTTTTAGATAATATTGCTGGAAATCCAGTTCCTAGTTTTTTTTTTGTGCCTCATGTAGATATCCGTATATTCCGCCATCTATTTTTGCAATCCTCAGCTATATACGAATTAAATTGTTTATTAACTGAATATATTAGCTTCAACCTTAACTATTATGCAACGTTTAAAAATATTACTCTAGGTACCTACATGTAAGTTATAGTACTTACGTGATTTTCCAACTACAGCCGAAATATTACTCCAGCATTTACTTATATATCCGTAGTCTTTGTGTTGTTCGAGAGAACTATCATAAATAGCGCGTTGCTTCTCTACTTCCACAACTAAAATTTCGTCCTCGTTTGGCAAAAATTTTGACATAATTATACTAGATCCATCATAAACTACTTAAAATATTATAAACTATTGATTGAAATACGCATGCGACTCATCGACAACACTGCTATCGGATCACTATAGTCGCAAGCCGCAACGACTATTTTCGACACGCACGCATCGATCGCGCATTGGAAACCACGTTCGCAGTTTAAATATAGATCAGTAGTTGCGACTAGTCGTTGCGTTCAGTCGTATGCGGCCAGTCGCAGATAGGAAACCGTACTTTTAGATTGATCGACAATTTGGTTATTATAATTTACAGTAATACTAGCATTACAAAATTTATTAGTACACAGATAATTGAAATTCCCATTTTTTAATTCCCTATACTCTCGAAATTTGAGTTTGTTCAATATTTTACAACGTTTTTCTCTCCGTGTTAAACGAATAGCGTCCATTTTTTATTACACCGTAAATCGCAATCGGAGACTAAACTAAAATGTATAGAAGAGATTTGTAATAAGTTACAAGGTTTATCAGTTATCACCGGAAACGTGGAAATAATGTAAGATATAGCAATAATATCAATAATAAAGATTAAAGCTTGTCCCATACGACTCGTGTGCTTGGCGAGCATTAATGCCATTTTTGATAGATAAAAACTGATATGAAATCACGTTATGCTTTAAGACTATACGGTACTACTCCTGTCTGATAAAGAAGGCCATACACGATCAATATTATTATTCGATATTCGATAGTGAGAATATTATTAACCGTGTATTGGCTTTATTGAAGGTACTTCAATATTTATTAACGGGCAGCTTAAGACACCCTGTACACCCAAAACTGCACCTAAAAGCTGATTTTCATTGTTTACTATTTTGTGCGTAAACGAGTTATCGTAAATTTAAAAAATATATTAATATGTGCGCAAACAAGTCTCCACCGAATACGCGATCAAAAGAATATTTTACCGCTACACAACATTTTTTTAACACGGGCGCAACAACTGATTACCCGGCAAGTCTCGCTTGGACGTTACGAATCTCCCCGTAGTCGACCATACCGCTACACACAGATTTTTTTACGCGGTCGCAACAACTGATTACCTGGCAAGTCTCAGTTGGACGTTACGTAGCTCCCCGTAGTTGACTCTACCACTACGCACAGATTTTTTTCACGCTGTCGCAAGCTGCTTTTTTGCAGTCCCATTAGACGAGACACGAGTGGAGAAGTGGTAGATTGAATGGGGACGATACGTTCAATCGTCTCGGGGTCTTAGGGCTTGAATTTCTCTCTTCGATTATTATCGGAATACGCGATCAAAAGAATATTTTACCGCTACGCAAAGTAGTGAAAACTTTAAGCCCGAAGACGGGGACTCGATAGGAGTGATATTTCGCTTCAAGCTCGAAGTGCTCGTGAAAAAGTCCCAGTCATATCCGATAGGGCTGCGGGCACTCCAATCTCGGCTAAGAATTGAAAATAAGAAAGTCCGATAGCGTGGGACTGTAAATGGTATAGGACGATCATCAAGCTATCTTGAGGAATATATTCCCATCGGATGGGACTCTAGTCCCAGCGAAAAGGGCCTAATTGACGAGGAAGCCGAACCTGTGACAACTCGAGTCCTATTGCTTATGACCCGAGAGTCATGTGGTCGAGTCAGGTCACCAACCACGAGCCGAGACCCCAAAAGGTCAGAGCGCCGTGGATTTTTTAATATTTTTTAGTACCAGAAACGAGGAAATCCTAACAATAATAATACGATGATGAAAACATGACACACCATTCGGGTAAAATATTAATATATTGGTTTTTAATGTATGCCGAGAAAACCGTCGGCATAAAGCTCGGACGGAGAGACAAATAAAAAACACATCATAATAATAATAATAAAAATAATACAATCAGCCAATAATATGGCAATAATAAGAACTTTTAACTATATAGGGATACCGGCCACGGTGTTGAATAGATATTACAAATAATTCAGGTACGTTACCACCATGCTCCTGTATGTGCCGTCCGAGGGCGCTACGTCGATCGCGGTGCTCTACTCCAACATGGTGCTTGAATCGGCGTATGGAGAGAAAGTGTCGTCCGTCGGCTTAGTCGGCCGCAAACGCACGAAAAAGACAACGGGTGACAGAGACAGTGGGAGTGAAGAGAACAGAGAAAGAGCATGTGGAGACGTAAATTATTCGGCCGATATCCCTACACACGGTATTAGCACAGATTATATGAAAACAGATTGTGCACTTCCTATGCTGCAATGTAAAAAAATGAATAAGGTGCTCTGATCGGTTGTCTCCCAAATTTGCTTACATACCATAATATTGAAATTTGAATTATTGAATTAAGGTCAGTGAAATTTTCAATTGCAACTCAATACTCATAATATTTTTGTACTTTGGTAAAAGTAATATAAAAGTAAATATGCAAATTGATGTCTCTAAAAATTAATTTAAATTAATCACAATACCAAACAATATTTTTACAATTAAGAATGCATTTTAGAATGCAGGTAAATTACAAATAACTTACAATTTTTACAATAAACAATTAAAAATAAATACATATAAATTATAAACATAATTAAGTACAACATTTTATTACAAATGGCTTTCTTTCTAATTTATTTATATATGATTTAATATACACAATTTTCAATTTATTTTTTGTTTTTCTGATATTAAATTCCTATTTAAAAATTTAATAGCAGTATGAATCCTAAATCTTTTAAAATAATTAATTAAATACTCTTTATTAAATAGTGGATACGGATGTCGAAGTACAACATTAGTCATGCTTAAATTTAACTTAATACCTACTTCATTTTCAATAGATAATTGTGGAAACCTATTTATAAAAATGTTTTCTTACTAATCTATAAAATCATAAAATTCATGTTGTGGCATCATTAAATTGCCAAACATTGATTTTTCTGAATTTTCATATGCTTTGAAATAACAAAGTAAAAAAGTCATCCAATTTTTTTTGTGATTCTGCATAATTAATACAAACTTCGCAACTATGTTTTTCAATACCAGTCGCGATAAGTCAACCATCGAAGCAAGTCGTTCGTTAATTGTCGCTCCGTATCTACGTTTTGCTATCGCCTTTTGTATAATGCCGGCGTCGTCTTCGGGCGGCGACGACAATCGTCCGCACGCTCCTAACAATTCAGTCGGTAAAATAAAAAAAGCATCAAATGCTTCCAGACCACACAACACGGATCAGGAATGGACCATTAAGACAAGTAAAAAAGCATCTCAATCTAAGAAGGTATCAACTCCAACTAGCCCTATATCTCCCAC
>SSSL01000429.1:0-37121 GCA_008086715.1 Sitobion miscanthi
TAAAATATATAAAAATACAATTTCCATCTTGAACCTCAAGATCCCTGTTTGAACACTTCTTTAAAATGCGAATTTCAGCTAATCGTTTCTTATTAGAGGAACCAATATAACAATTTTCAAGTTCGTACGTTGAGTAGTTTTTGAGTTACAGTGATCAGTGGGTCAGTGGTATATGGATTTTATATATATATAGATATACAATTTACACGTTTATTTTAAATAATAGATAACTCAAATGTTAATTAACTTAGAAAAATGCTATTGCGATAGGAACCTTCTCCGTGATATAATCTTTCATTCAAAAAAAAAAAATTAAGACAATCGGTCGAGTAGTTTCCGATGACATTAGCATCAAAGGTTTCAATTTTCGGTTTTATATATATAGATATATTATTATAATTTATAAAAAACTTATACGAATATAATACACCACACTTCATATTTATGTAACATCCTTACTGTCCTAGATATAGTAAGTATGATATTACCTATATAGGTAGTATAAAAAACAGTAGATAGGCATATTATTTTATTCTGTGGTTTTACTATAAAACACCAGTCCCACAGACCGTTAACCGACTACAGTAATAATTGAATTAAGAGGATGTCAGCGCACTATTTGTTTTCTCTCTCTGGCCCACGCACAGCATAGACAAAATGCACTGACGCAGAATCATTTTATCTGCAGAGTTAGATTGAAGTTATGTATAGTGGAACAGTCGTTTAAGTAAGTACTATAATATTAGGTAAACTTGCATTCGTCATAGCAAATTCGTTCACTTGCGGCCCAGCCTTTCACATCTGTATGATATTATAATTGTTTGGAATATTTTAATTCTCCTAAAAATCACTTCAATATAATATTATAATGCACGAATGATAATATTAATTATTTCTCTATACCAATAACACATATTTATACACAAAATTTAGTTTGCTCCTAAAATTTATACGTACCATAATAATAGTATGGCGATGACAGCAGTTATTTTCCGTACGATTTTTCTTTCTGAGGATTATTTATTTTTTTATCATTTAAATATTTTTAGTGAAAATGTTCATTGTATTGATCAAAGCAATTAAATTCAATTCATAACATTTTTCACAACTTTTTTACTCTTATCCCTGGACGATAATTCCCATCTCGACATTTAACGACGAAAGAATACTTGTAATTGTGTTTGAATGATTCTTTCTAAATAAACTAACCAAGACTTTCCTGAAACAGTTTTCTATTTATATAATTACATGGATATAATAATATAAAATCCATCATAAGATTTATACGTAATACCTTAAAAGGACGCCACAAAAGTGCGAAAAGTGATACACGTCAAAATGATTCGTCGAGTCAAGTCACAACTAGTTTTATGACACATCTATATAATTTTCTTGTCTTAGCGAAAACGCTACAAAATATAATATATTATAACTCTTGAAGTTTAAATGGAATATAACACACGATAATATTATTGTAATAGTAGATGACCGCGTGTTAATATTATTTAAAAATCATAATGGCGTACAATCGTTGATTATTCTTATTTAAAACGCAGTAGGTACCTGAAACGATTATAATTAAGTATATTATCTGTAGAATGTAGATATCTAAAGCGTGGTGGACCAGTGTTTCTTAAAAATTATTAGTATTTTAATGTATAAATTACAAAAAAAAATTTAGTTAAATTAAAACTTGTCGGGTAGCGCTGAACTGAGCGCTTTCCAAATGCAAGTATTCCGGTCACAAAAGGACGTAATCAAAATTTCTAATTTGCACTAGTCTTATATTGGTACATATGGTTTGGAATTATTAGTTTTTAATAAAAAAAAATTTTAAATTACGTAAAACTATACTTATAACCTGTTTAATTTTTTCCTTAGCAGAGATTTACAAAATATCCCACTACTAGGAGATATCACGAATAATCGCACCACACTCACATTATGTATGGTATAATAAATTATTGCATACGTTTTTTATGTATATTATATAATCGGAATTATGATTTCATTAATTATAGAGGAAGGTTTCGTATTCGGCTGGTCGCGGTTCACCACTGGTATTTATTTATTTAATAATGCCCAACACTCGTACAACAAAAAAATTGTATTAAATCATAAACATAGATCTTGATAATCTCAAAAGTGGTACCTGCAGAGTACATATCTATCATCACCATTCACCTCTACATAGGTATACATGTTTCAAACCGCTGCTGGCTACTGTTAATAGTTCTGTCGTGGCTTGGCTTGGTGCGTTGGCTGCTACCAGTCGCCAAATGCGACTGAGAATAGGTAACGCCCGCTGCTACTAGTTCCCGGATGGGTGACCACCCGGGTTCGTAGTGCCTATTGCCACACATGCAACCTTTCCGTTCCAACCTTACCGTACCAACCCTACCAATCTTACAGGCTATAACGACTTCCGTCGTCGAAGCGTTTAACTAAAAAAAAAAAAAATAGTTCTGTCGAAAATGTGTTTATTTTGCTTTGTTTTTAATTTTAATGAATTTTTTTCAGCTGATCGGGTTTAATAATAGCCGACTTTAACAGATAGGTCGATTAAATTGGTAACATTAAAAAGGTCACATATTATTGAAACACAGCTATAGTGTAATACGAGAAAAACCGATATCTATCCTTTAAAAGGTACTCCATGGGATATACCATATAATTATTTTTCAATACGAATATTTCGTACCGATCACACTTCAGTTAATCGACTTTTTACTACCTATATGTACAATTATTATAAACATGTCTGTACAGAGACACGCAAGTACCAATATATATTTCAAGGGATACCGGGTGATCCGATTAACACTAATTTCAAAACTATTAACGTTTTTGAAAATAGTTATTTACACAACTTCGAAAAGTTATTTTTAAAAAATATATTATTTCTATTTTTTATTTTTTATTTTTTAAAAACAACATGCATTTTAAATTTTTTATTTAAAGGCAGAATATTTTTTTGGAGTAAGTACGTCAGTGTATAAAAATCGAATTTTGGACGATTAGCTTATGAGTTATAATAGTATTTAATGTTTTGATGAACGAAGTGGAGTGGTACCAGCAAAATGTTGGTCCTTTACTTATTACCACTTGGTAGTCTACTCATCAAAACTTAAAACACTTATAACTACTATTAGCTAATAAAATACTTGTCCAAACTTTGATATTTATAGATCAAAATACTCCGAATCTTCTGACTCGAAACATAAAATTAAAAATGTATGTTGCCATACAAAAGAGTAAAAAAAAACTGTTAAAAATACATTATTTTAGAAAAAAATTTTTTTAACTCTTTAATATTAGGTAAAAGAAATATTTTCACAAACGTTTGTGTTATCTGCAATAACGAGTGTCTTATGTTAAACTGATCATCCTGTATATGTTTACATACAGGGTATATCTAGAACGTAATATGATATATTTTTACCGTCAAATCCACTAGTTCCAGATTATAATATTATTATATCCTACAGCTGCCATTAGCCACCACCTGTCCACTTAGCTAAGATAATATAATGATTAATACCCATATAATATAGAAACTTTTCAAATAAAATCACCAAAAAATAACTCCATACCTTTGAGGACTAAACTGCTGCAGCTAAATACAGTGTACGTCATGATGATGATATAATAATATATACCCATAGTCTTTTGATTTCGCGTGATTTCTAGTGCAGCGAAGCCTCTCAATAGCGGATGTTCGTGAGGAATTAAAATGTGTGTACGTCTGCTGCACCGAGGCGTGTCCAACTGCAAGCTGCAGCGGTGTCGTGGAGAATACCCGAAATCGTATTAGGTAAGCGCAAAAAAAAAAAAACTTTGCGAAATGTTCGTTGTGCATAACCTCTGTACTTGTATCACGTTTCTTTCCATTACGAGATACATAATATTATAATATTATGTCCACTCGAATCGCTCAGTCGAGCGGTTTTTACACCACTGCGATTTCGGCCAAACGTTAATGCCAACAGTGCTCATGACATTATGATATATTATAGATACTTATCTAATACATACCGCAATTTTGCTACCATATAGTTACCGTACTTACGATGTAATATTCGAATCATACTCGTTTTCCGGTCCGTTTCGTCTACATTTTTTTATACGACATTTCCAGCGCATAGGTATTACATGCGTCCCAGATTGTATTTATTAGGTGAGTTTAGTTCAGATTGAGAGTTATAGGAGCTAAAATAGGAAAAAAGTGCATGATAAAATGTCAAAAATGCTTTAAATATTCAAAATTATTCAAAATTCCAAAAAAAAAATGTTTATGTTGTTATTAATATGTACTAAAAGAAGTATAGAATATTATGGAAAAATAAACTATTTGAAACGTTGTAAATTTTATATAATATTTAAAATATGGCGTAAAACTTTGAATTTTGACATTTTTTTAACTGAATAATTAATTAAAAAATATAATACATCAGGCTATTATAGTGCGAAAGAGATTAAATGCATATCGCACGTCGTTGTCGTTAAATTAATAGTCGACTACAACGGTAACAATAAATACCTTCATTAAATAATATTGAGTTTTTGTATTCAATATTATATTATTAATAAAACACAGCTTAAGGAGGAAAAAGATCAAATTTTTTTAGGAAATATTAAATATGCAAAAATATACGTATGAAAATCAAGAAATATGCACTTTTTCCGAAATTTATTAACGAAATATGCAAAATATGCGTTTTAAATTTTTGATTTTTAAACCCACCATTGCATTGCTCGGATTTCTTGCTTTGTCTGCTATACATCGAGAGCATATAGAATAATATCCAACTCTTACAACTTCCAACCCTTAGGGGCCAATTCTTGAAGATTTCAAATGTCAGCTCCCTATAGGGGAAAAATATACACAGTCATAGTCTACTTGCGCCCAAGTATACATTTTTTTTACAACCAAGTTGCATCCAGAAAATCGATACTGAAATATCGATTATTTGAATACACTTCATTAATGTAAGTACGGTGGAAACTCGGTATCTCGAACTCTATATAGTTATTCTGTATATCGAATTTTTTTTTTCAGTCATTATCATTTATTCATATATTTTAAATTACCTCAGTAACTCAAAGTTTCGATATGTCGAATTTTTTTTGGAGACTTTGAGACATCCAGGTTCTACTGACTATTATGAATATACGATATATTACGAGTCTTCTTGCATATATAGCACTTATTGTATACAAAGAAAATAAATATAGAAAAATGATGATAATTAAATATTATTAATACAGGTATCTGGTATATGTATAATATATTTATAACAAACTACCGACTTGAGTCTTAGGACGAATGACGACTTTATGCGGTGTCAACCATATCAGCTAGTGACCGTGTATTTTTCTTGAAGATACGGTAAATTAATAAATAAAATTATTTGTACATAGTCGACACTCTGACGCAGCGAATAATCGATACGAAGTGTACAACCTAACCAGGCACTGTAAGTACATCATCATCGGTATTTGGCAATATATATTATATCAACGACAAGTCTATAGATTTGTATACCGAATATCGATTTTAGTGCTAGAATAACTATTTACTATACATCGACAGTAATAATACATAATAATATTATCGATACATCCAACACGCGTTCCCAAAAGTACGGGTTATCTTAACCTGGTATGGTTACCACCACGGCGGCCTAGTTCACCGTATAATAATACTTGCAAAATATTATATCTCTTTTGGGACACGAGTAGACGGGTGTGCAGCCCCGACATTTCAGTCGGATATTATACAGTAGTTGTATATACTATAATAGTGTCACTAGCTGGCATAATATTACGCATTATATGCGTATAATAGTGCGCGGGGACCTATTCTATAAGTCCGGGGTAGCCTTAAGAACGTCCCCACTGAGAAGGGATGATTATAATCTTGTGACTTATCCGTATACGACGTGTGTTACTTGCGAGGGATTTGAAATCGATGCTCCAGCCGCGGTGGAGTCGGCTCAGCGACTGCCGGTCCACCACGTTTACCTATATTATATATAGCACAGATGGTAATAATAATATATTAATATTATTTTGTTTGAATACCCATTATATTGAACGAGCAAAATTAATTAACGCAATCGCTATTATGACTGCGGGTTGGCACAAGTCACGTAGGTACGTATAATATTGATTACAGTTATTTATTATTTTTTCTGTATTTTACTAGAACAAAATAAAATTACTCTGTTACGTCGCGCAAGTATATTATAGGTAGACGTTAAAAGAATCAATTCAATCGAAAATTTCGTCGGACGAAAATACTTTTAGAAGTGTGTTTAATTCTTATACCATACTGCATTTCATTGCCTATAGGTATATACACGTCCGGATAAAATATGTACTATATATTTTTTCATAAGCCATTTAATTTCATAAAAATACCAAGTTTCCCCATCGCTATTATTTGTTAACAATTATTATATGGTCTGACAGAGAAAATCCTCAATTATATAATGCAGTTTATTTAATACCTATTATAATATAGAATTAGTAGTATTTTATATACATTAAGACTTGATGTATTTAAAATAATTCAACAAAAAAAAAAAAACATGTTAAAAAATCATCGTTACTCTGGCAGTTATTTACATTAATAATAATTATTATAAAAAGTATATTATTATATAGTTATTAAAACTGAAAAATAAAACAACAAAAATATACATTCCGTATTTCTCGTAGGTATGCGTGTTTAAATACAGAGGTTAAAAATTAAACTACCGTTTTTTTTTTTTTTAATCTGCAATATTTGTACACCCACAGGCTACACGCATATAGAGTATTCGATTAAAATATTTAATTAAGAAATCGAAATAATAAAATCATGTGCAGGAGTGACAAAGAACGAAATAGTAATATGAACATTCGTTTTAAATTGAGGGTAGATAAATACGCATGCAGGTGGTATCTGGTGGTATCTGGTGTATAAATATATATATATGTACATTTATATTTAATTTAATTAAGCAGCTATATAATATTGACTTCAGAGTTTGTTAGTTTTACAGGTTTCATCGATTTAGATCTATAAAACAAATTTCTAGATAGCAAGTTTAATTATGGTTTATATACATAATATGATATGTGTGTATTTTTTGTACAGAAATTATCAATACCTTTGGTGCAAAAATAAATTTTACAATATTCAGGGCCAGGTACGTAATTATACCTAAGTCGTAAGTGGGTCATAAGGGGGGGGACCCCATGAGAATTGAATTGTACACACCGACTAACTAAAAAATAGAAATACACAGATCCCTGCACTCGGTGTAGGATCATCATAAATCATAATATTATATGTTTGTTGAGGAAAACTCCGACGAGGAACGCGCATAATGTCTATTGCGTTTTTCTCTGTAGTTTTTTTTAATTTCAAACGGTACATTCCCTGTTCAAAGCAGCTTTCCCGCGAACCACGTTGGTACAGAAACAGGAATCCACCGCACGACCACCGCCGATAGTGTGTCCGTCAAAGGAGGTGGAACCAGCTGATAATAATAATTTTTTGAGGAGAGGGCCAACGCGCCCTCAGAAAGGTGACGGGGGGGGAGGGGGGTAGTATCTCGTCTGAGCGGTACATCCACGTTAGCACACCCCGGATATCTTGTTATCTTATAAAGTTTTAACTTACAAGTTAATTAATAATAATAATATATCATGATGAGAATTAATGATTAATGTGGATCTTATCAAAATACGAGTAATATCACTAAGGCACTCTCTTTGATCAGACTCTGATAATATTATAATATTAATAGGATTTCAAGAGTAGTTAACGTAAGCAAACCCCACTGCATATAATATAGTAAGTTACATAACGTACAGGGTAGAATCAATATATTAAGTAGTAAGTACCTATCATTGAAATGAAATACTTAAACAGTTATTTATGTTGAACTGCAGTAATAGAAATGTTTATTAACTATTGGTTGTCTTGGTCCTACCTATATATATATATATATATGTAATAGACCCGGAATCCTTTCATCCCTCAGTGAAAATTACTTTATTTAAGATACCAATAACAATAATAAAATATGGCACACAATTTTTTAAAAAAATATTCAATTTCCTATATTTTTTGTTCATCGATAGTATCATGTCAATTGTTTATATTTTATAGCCGGCGCCCTTGCAGTAAACCGATTGTTCGAAGTCCCGGATAGTTTTCACTCGTTCAATGCTTCAGAGTTTAGAGTTGTAAATGTTTTTACTTTTTAATTTATTAGGTTATCTAAATATCATTCACTTTTGCATCCCACTCAACCCAGACATGTATATATATAATATAATTTAAACCATCTATTGGAGGTAGCAGACACCGCGTGTCTCGAAGACGGGTCGTCCGGCGGAAGTTGGGGGGGGTAAACGTGATTCGTCGAAATCGGGATGAAATGCATTGGAATCGCAACACGAGTATAGGTACACCAATAGATACAGACACCGAGTCTGACGATGCTACAATGAGTATATTATGTGACTGCAGTCCGCGTCAAACAATAAACGCGAGATAATGGATTGCAATAATAAACAATGTGAATGAATGACGTACGATGATCGACGTCCGTCGAGCCTGCAGTCTCCGTGCAAGATATAATTTATGCCGTGCGTAATAAATCTAACACAGCTTACGAACTCGGTTGTGTACGAGCTGTTTTGTTATTATCGGTTGTCATTATATTATTACAATACGTCCGTACAGACAGACCTGCACGCTCTGCAGCTGCAACGGCGGTGCACTGTTGCAGCGACTGTTTTGTCGGCGGCGGCGGCGGCGGAATACAAAACGCTAACAAATCACGAAATTTAGTGTCCGTTTATATTGTATATATATATACGTATAGGTACACCCGCGCCGTACTCGGTGCGATATTTTACGACCGCTTACGCGGTTTGCGGTAACCGCAGTCCGTACAGTCTCACGGTATATCGCGTTGCGCACGGGATCACTCGCCGCAGTCTCCGCCGTACCCTTAAGTGCATCCCATTGATGATCTCGCCGTCGGTAATCGAAGTATTCATAAAACGGATTTGTAATTTATCGTCCACGCCCATTTCGTTTATACAGGAATTAATATATTATATTGTATTGTTGTTATTATTATTATTATTATTGTACACTGCATTGTATATAGTGGTTGTGTTGTTGCACGGGTACGCGTGTACGACTGTTGGGCCAAAACGTGATTCGCAATAATGCTCAATAAATAACGATTTTTTACATTCGTTTTTCATTTCCAGCCTTCGAAAATATATTTTCCGTCCGAGTGTGTGTGATTGTCTGTTTATCTCGGTCGTGGGCTCGCGGTGAGCGTAGGCCACTGTGCGCATGATATACGTACTTGTACCCATATAATTTATACATATATTATTATCCATATACGCGTGTCGCGTTCTTCTACAATAAACATAATATACACGTGTAGGTATAAACCATGTATTATCGTACCTCTGTAACGTTTATACAAATGCCTTTTATTTATTTATTTATTTATTATTATTATGATTATTTTCGTCCCGCCGCGGCACACGGCGCGGGTAATCTGCTCGAACGAGTGGGTGTCGTTCACCTAATACGAAAACTTTCACTATTGTATCCGATTGTGAACAAATTGCGATGAACGTTTTCACAATCCCAAACGGATTATAATATACCATATAAAATACTATAATATTTCAAAACTCTCTGGTTTTCAGCTTTTTTTACTAAACTGCAAACTAGGTACTGAAACCTTCAGTTTATAACTTAAATAATTATGTCATATGCCTAGTCATCGGTAGTATGCTTGAGCTAGAGTTTTCGATTATTAAGTCTTTATGGTCTAGCTAAAAAAAAAAACGCTCATGATATTGTGTTATAGTTCCTACGACAATATTTAGAACGAATTGACCAAATATTCATTTTGTCAACGACTCAAACGAAATCCATGTACGTATACTTTATACTCAGTGGCGTAGAACCCTAGTTTAGGTTGGGTCACGGCACAATCACTCTTTTTTTTTATAATGTGGCCGATGTTGAGGATCCGAGTTGCTTGCCATTCATAATATAATATATTAACCTAATTAATGAAAATAAACGATAAATGTATACTTATTTATGTACCTTATATATTATATACCTATCTAATTACTGTAATGTATATACATATAGGTAAAGTAAATATAGGTACTATTATATGTGCAAATTGTATGAAGTATAACTGTTACATGTAATTAAGAGTAATATATGCATAAAGTTATCGATGTTTCCTTTGGAAGTCAAACCAAATTAGACTACTCTTACACAATTTGATTTTACTTATATAATATATACAAAGTATAGAAATGTAGATGGTTTGGCGGAGGGAGGGAGATCGGGACCGTCGTGTTTTCATTTGGCCTGAATTATTGGTTTTTAGAAGTTCAACGCCTCTGTTGATTATTGTCATTGTTTGCTCGGTATATTATAATACCATTACTACTGAAATATTATGCAATTGTAAATACGAGCGTGCAGATAATTAATTTCACGACGAAACGATATTACACCTATAGAAACTATATAAACGATTACACTATGGACAAAATATTATAAATACACACAAAATAATATTCCATACATCCTGCTGCAGTATACGGGAATATATACACATAAAAACGATATTCTTGTACGTGATGTCGTTATGTGTTATAATATAATTTCCAATACGACGGCATAACACAGCAACACAGTGAACTGCATTATAAGGATATTTATAACATATCGTTATCACGACTGGTCGCTAAAATAGAAAAAAAATGATTACAATCTTATTTTGTCGTCGTCCGACTGCCTGCTGCAACCAGTGGTCAGTGACTATATTATATTATTATAATACATCACACCGACGGTCCAACGGAGTGCTTGGAATAAACCGTTATATTCGTCACGCGAGTCGTATGTGCCGGCAAAAAATAACTCGTTTATACCGCAACCACGCCGTATAATATTATGATAATGTGCAATACGGTGTGCACGTCGTATAAGACGTGCACGTGAGTAGTATGAAAAGGCCGGTTCTGGGTCCCCCCCGCTTCACCACCCCCCCGTCTATACTGAGCCACCCGAGCCACCCTGAGCCACCCGAGCCACCCGAGCCACCCGAGCCGAGCCACCCGAGCCACCCGAGCCACCCCCCAACCATACTCGGTCACGTTGGCCGCACTTGATAACCCCCCGCCTCACCTCCTACCAATACCTACGTCATCACCACCCCCACCCCCCAACCATACCTTAACCACGTTGGCCAACCGAGACACCACCCCTCCACCCACCCCCGTCTAAACCGAGCAAACCTGAGCCACCCGAGACACCACCCCTCCACCCACCCCCGTCTAAACCGAGCCACCCTGAGCCACCCGAGACACCACCCCTCCACCCACCCCCGTCTAAACTGAGCCACCCGAGCCACCCGAGCCACCCGAGCCACCCGAGCCACCCTGAGCCACCCGAGACACCACCCCTCCACCCACCCCCGTCTAAACCGAGCCACCCTGAGCCACCCGAGACACCACCCCTCCACCCACCCCCGTCTAAACTGAGCCACCCGAGCCACCCGAGCCACCCGACCCACCCGAGACACCACCCCTCCACCCACCCCCGTCTAAACCGAGCCACCCGAGACACCAACCCCTCCACCCACCCCCGTCTAAACCGAGCCACCCTGAGCCACCCGAGCCACCACCCCCTCCCCCACCCACGCCTATACCAACGTCATCACCGTACTGCGCTACCCCCACCCCACCCTTCGTCTATACCTACGTCATCACCACCCCACCCCCGCCCATACCTCGGTAACGTTGTCCGCGCCGCATCGGCCGTCCGCCCCACCCCCGGCACCACGCTACATCACCGCGGCGGCCGCCCCGTCCGTGCCGCGCTCTGTCCGCTCTGTCCGGTATTATATTATCACCGACGGGGGCGCCATCTATCCGCTAATCGGACGGATGCGGTTTTCAGACTTTTATCATAATATTATATTTCAACATTAACATGTTAAAACGTTACCCCCACCACTTATGCTGTATGCCGCGAATAGATTAAGTTTAAATAATTGATTGCGCGGATTTCGTACTCGTCAAGTTAATTATTTAACACAAGCCAGTAACACTACAGCCGCTTAACGTGAAACTAGTGCGTTTAATTCTGACGGTGAAAATATGACGGGAAAAATTCAAAAAATCATCTCGGAGGCTTGCGGTGAACGCGAGGGCGAAAATATACGACGTTCGACGACCGTGCAGACGCCTAACGAATTAATCGACTGTTCAAACTTCGTCATAGACTTTGCGGGTCGTAAATCCATGAACGTGGGGCTTGACGCCTCGAACGTATTCAATGTGTGCATACAGATTATAACACCGTCGCGCCATGTATGTTTATCGAGTGTTTTTTTACATAGAATTTTTTCACTTCTACCATATATACTATCGAATATATCCAATCTGCCGGTGAAAAATCGTGAGAGGCTTTCCTCCCAAAGACGAGCATAACACGTTGTCTAGAACCACATATCGCGGTGAAAGCATGCTTGTCATCGAAGCACATCTACAACAAGAATGTCGCGTGCTGTTGAGCGGTCGCGATCTGTTGAGAATACACGAGATACAATGGGCCGTTAGTGAATCAATCTCCCGAAAATCTAACGTTACGCGGTGTGCGGTTATGGTGCAACTAGACCAGATAGCCACACATTTGCATGCTAATGTTCATACGTGCTACCGTAAAGGCGTTTCAGTGTCGCCGCAATTTGTACTTTATATTCCGGTGATAATTTCTCGTTTTTAGTATTTACAAGGCTATCCAAGAGGGTGTTCATGTCTTCAGATTCAACAAGTTCTCTAGACAATTCGACGCTGTTGCGTCGCAAAAGTTTAATATGAGATCGCATGGCATTCTGTGTGCCTTTTTGTATATTAGATACGTCAAATTTCGACGAAACCCCCAAGTCTACAAGATACTCGAAATCCATGATTACTATATATATATTATATTGTATATGTTTTACAAAAAAAAATTATCAATCTTAAGTTCCCAAATCGAGCACGTTATCGTTTACAGGATTTCTTTTTGCTTCTGTGATGGTATCATTTTTTGAGGCTAGAAATTGAATCAATTGATCGATAGTATCATCAGGTGTATTTTTATCATCATTTTCAAAACTATTCAAATTATTTTGAGGTTCAACACCATTATATCCAACCGGTGGATTGTTTATACGTTCTTTTCTCCTTTGTAAATCTATTGCGTTTTGTTCTTCTAGTGATTTAAATGATGTTGAATTATTGATCAGATGGTCCTCCTTTTTAGAACTGTAAAGTCTAGTCACTGGATTCTGACGGATATCTAAACTGTTGTCTGGCCCTACATTACCTCCGGTAGGTATTCTATGAAAATCTGGCCAATCCAACGGGTAAAATGATAAGTGATCGAAAATGGTACCGTTTGGTATGTTTGGAATGTATCCGTCAATATCACTTATTATGTAATTGTCAGGCGGTTCGGTCGTTTTCAGTGTCAATTGCGGAGTATATAATTTGGGAAATATTTCCAAATATTTATCTTGTATCGCATTTCGTGTATAGGTATTACTTGTGTGCACTATCCGTAGAGACGCGTTTATATTTTCAAATGCATCCGAAGGTCCGATATTAGAATAATCTGTGAACATGTTGCGATTTTGATTTTTTTTTTTTTTTGATGTGGATTTCTTTATCCTACAGTAGGCGTTAATTTGTATATTATATAGAAACAAACCACTGTATATCACTATATATAACGAGTCGATTTGACTACGCCATCATAATATCACGCGGCTAAAGAAGCAACGGAGTATTTTTCAGTTATTACGTTATCGGTATTAAAAAAGTACCAGTTTTGTTAAATTTATGTTTATATAGATGTTCACTGAAACAGTCCCGATAATGGATGCCGACGAGAGTGTAAAAAACTTCGAACCTGTCGACGTCGCGTTAGACATGGTGACTCAAAAATTGGATTATGAACCAGGAGATAACAATCAATTTCACGATATTGAATGCATTACAGCCACTCGGGACACATGGAACAACTGTGACGGTGGTGTTCACGTACAACCTTCATGGTACGACAGTGCCAATGTATCGGATAACTACACGTACGATGAATGTGTAAAAAATAACCAAGACTATGTACATCTTGACGCCGCTGTTGTGGCCGAAGTGAAGGTACCTGTAACAGAAATCATTAGTTCTGACGATGAAGACGATGATGTAAATATCATAATCGGTAAACATGGCGTGGGTGATGACTCTTATCAAGATTTTATCGATTCCTATTTAGATAAAGATTCGGCTTTAAACAACGAAATAAAAATTTTGGTTTCGGAAATTGTTCATAGAAATATAAATATGAGAAATTATCAAGAAAATACCGTTACGATATTTGCACAACAAACACCAATCCCTATACCTATAGATACAGCTATTTCACCTCAGTTGAGCGCACACGTGTGGGGTCTGGAGCATAATTATAAAAAGTTCAACATTCGACATTCCGAAAGTTTTAACAAACTAGTAAACAACTATATGAAACCTGTCAATCGGACATCAAACCATTCAGACTTTGGTAAAACGATTGCATTTTTTTCCGCGGTGTATGAAAATTTGTCAAAAAGCACAACCACTCTAACAAATAGGGGTCAAAACAAAATCAACTTACCACGATTTCAGAAAAATACAAACGGCGCGTCTGTAGAATCAGCGATGTCCGTTGAACATACGGACGCCGATTTGGAAGAAGGTGAAATTTCGGGAAATGAATCGCAATGGAAACAATTAATAAATAAAAATTTGTTCTTTAAAGACTTTAGCGTTATAATTTTACATGACGGTGAATTCATCGATGCAGCTATACACGGAAAATACAGCAGCATAAGCGAGGTGCTCAAAAAATATGATCCTACAGTTATATATTGTATGGGTAATGAACGGGATCCGATTAACGCTTTTGTTAATTATAAATACCAACCGTTTTACTCGGTATTGCGATCACGTATACGATACGTAACCGGTTCGTTGTTTCGCAGTAACAGTACTTTAATGTTCTGCCCACAAAATGCGAAATTCTGTTCGTTTTGCCGTTGCATAGATACAATATTAACACATTATATAAATATAAATATAACCAATATTATACCTTTAGAGTTTTCTGAAAAGAATATCAACAAATACCCCAAAATCAACAGACCCAAGCGTACATCTCCGTATTATCGCTTGGGCGGCATGTCGGACAATTATCGTGAACGCGCGATACGCAGGAATGCCTCGGAACCATATAAACCCAGCCAATACGACGAAACATACGTCCGAGACGTTCGACATGGTACATATCCGAAAATTCCAAGATATCGACAAAACTCGAAACAATTAATATCTCATTTACATAACGAACCACGTTATACGGAGATTTTAAGCAACACTAATCAGTTTTACGCCCGACCGCCAGAGCCTTTACTTTCTAACATTATTGATGAATATCAACATCCAAGACATATACCGTATAAAATATTACATTCAGGATATCGGATGCAACTCAGACCACGAAATTCGACTGATAGATTAAAAAGAACTATCACTGTGAAACAAGCGTACAAAAATAATCTAAATTACGATGGATATCGTTACAAGAGACGTCGAAAAACCCGCCGTCAATTATTCGCTCGGGTTTCATGCAGGACAGAGATTTCCGTGGAAATCACCAGACTCAAGCTTGCCGTTACCTTTGCTACACCTGATATCTGGACAATTCCCCGACAGTGGAGAAATATTAAGTGAGTCTTAATATATATATATAATATATATATATACTAGAATATATATAAATAAATTTACTACTTTTAGTATTTTTTAAAAAATAAAAACTAAATCGCGCGTCATATTTTCAGACGATGCACAGTCTTTTCATCCGAGCGGCTTTCATTTGTGGGATGCCAGTCCCCCTAAAGAAACTCTTCATTGGAAAAAAATATTATTGTTGAAATTTGACACGGATATGTATATTTATAATCCTATAATGTATTTTAAATAAAATATTATTATATACTACATTTTTATTTTCATTTTTTTACTCTATATAATAATTATTTTTATTCTTGTATGTAGCTGATATTTTATGAAAAATAAAAAAAAATTATCCAAATTTAACGCTGAAATGTAGTATTAATTTTGTGTAAATAAAATATCATTATTTATAACACTCAAGTCTCGTTTTTTTTTTTTTTTCAAATCTAGATCATAGATTTTCACCGTAGAATACCAATTATTATTATTAATATGCCAAGACATCGAGTACTCCATATAATTATTATTATTTTATGTAAATATTATACGACTCATTAAATGCGTATCGATATTGATATATTGTAATTAAATAATACAAACCTTATAAATATTTTTTTTTTTTTAAAAAACCATCTCATTTTGGCGAGAATAATTACACAACTGTGAAATGTATATAATTTATTATACGACCCTTATAAAATTATAGGATATAGATAAAATGAGAATAACAACATATTGTAATTATTTTATACAAATATAATAATAATAATGAGCATAATAATATATATATATATTAAGAGCTCTATTAAATAATTCATTCAAAATCTATAATGAAGCTCTTCTTATTTAGATAATTATAATATAGCAATAGCAATCGTGCGAATTATGTCGACAGCTATTCTAGATATTCAGTGTGTGCTAGGTCCAAACTCGAAATACATAATAAAAGAAATGTCGGTAGTGGACTTAGATGGGTTGGCTAGCCAACACTGGATTTTTAAACACTCGCGGACACCCAATACAGCGAAAATCGAAGCTGTCAATATGTGGCTGTTTCGTAACTATCACCAACTATCATCGGATTGTGGAGATGTCCAATATACAGAAATCCCGCGGATTTTGAATTCACTACATTTCGAATGCATTTACGTGAAAGGCGAGGAAAAGCGACAGATCATAGAAGGATTCCTTCCCGATGTCAAAATTTACGAGATGGGTGGAGATTTGGACTGTCCACGACTAGACCAACTACACGAGAACGGTTTTGCCGGAAATATACAACACGAACCGTGTTGTTTACACCATAAGAATTTAAATCATACACAGTGTACATATAACCGAGTTTTCAAATTGTTGAAATGGTTTAAAAAAAATACGTGAAATAATATGCTATATAATTTAATTTCTGTATATAATATTTCTGAAATAAATGTATATTATATTATATAATTGTCTACTGCGTTTTATTACACAAATATGTGTGTGTGTATTTATGTATATGTATATATATATATATAATTGACATCTGGGTTCTACGTTCGCACGGTCTCACGGCCGACTCCGCATTCCTTAACAAATCTTTTAAAAATAATTTGTAGAATAATGTAATATAATTTCTGTATACACGATAATATTATATTTCACCCTTATATATATATATATATTATGGGTACAAATATCGAGATTTGTCCACACAAATAAGCCACCTCTGGACGGACGGACGGACATGGACAGGGTATGAAGCACCCCGCCAGCCTGCGTTGGCGGCCCGACGGACACACATGGCCAAGACAGTGGTCATCGGACGATCCTACGGATGCACGTGGTCGAGACGACACATTCCGATGTGTATACCGGTCGTAACGCGCAGGATCCGCTCGAGTATCGACCCTTTTATTTATACACATGTGTGTTTATCAATTGGTGCACCCGCTCAATATTGCGCACGTCGAACGGTATAGGTGGGGGTGGCCGTCGATGACGATAATTTTGGACACTTGACCGCTGGCCACTGAATATCAAATCAGTCGTATATTTTCACCATCGCAAACCAGACCTCTTCGCCTAATATCGTCTATCAACAAGTTCTAAATCTTACAACATATCTGTTCTAATAAAGTGAGTTTTATTTAATAATAATAATTATTATTATATGTAGTCTTATTACTTCGAGCCTAATGTCTATAGCTTTTAAAATATCATTCGTTTATGTATTATACAAAATTATCAGGAATTATATTTTTCAGTTCTGAATTCATTCATCACATTCAACTCATTCACATCATTCAACACAATATTCAATTACGTCAAACCATCCCCAACTACAGGATCTACTAAAAATAAAAGTGAGTTAATTTAATTAATTTAAAAAATTATACAATTGTGTCAAACTCAATTTTTATTCAATATTAATAGACAATATTTTTGTTTTAGTTCAACTCGTCTCCGTAGTTCACCCGCAGACCACGTGTCACCTTCAAAATCTTCGCAGAATTTATCTCGACAACTTAAAGTGAGTCGATTTTTACTCTAATAAAATAATAATAAAAATATCTATTCACGCATAGCGGTATACACGCGTACACTCGCGTTTAGTTAATTTAATTTTATTTATTTATTTATTTTTTTTTTTTTACTGTCCCCAGCGTACTATAATGGCATTCCTCCAGTCCCTGAAGAGTCAGGTAAACAGTGTAAACCTTTCAATCAGTGAACTCACCAAGGACGTCTCGTACCCGGTCCGCACGATGAAAAATGTGTGCACTAAGTTTGGCACCTCTGTGTCATGCGTTTTAATAGATGTTGCAAACACTCAGACAATAAATATTTTCCTGCCAAAAGTCATCAAAATGACAGACGAGGAAATTGCAGAATATAATCTTGGTAGTGTCCCCGGGGTAAGCCTCATATATCGAGGATTAAATAAGAAGAGCTTCATTATAGATTTTGAATGAATTATTTAATAGAGCTCTTCAATATATATATATATTATTATGCTCATTATTATTATTATTATTTGTAATAAAAATAATTACAAATATGTTGTTATTCTCATTTTATCTATATCCTATAATTTTAAGGGTCGTATAATATAATTATATACATTTCACAAGTTGTGTAATTATTCTCGCCAAAATGAGATGGTTTTTTAAAAAAAAAAAAAATATTTATAAGGTTTGTATTATTTAATTACAATATATCAATATCGATACGCATTTAATGAGTCGTATAATATTTACATAAAATAATAATAATTATATGGAGAGTACTCGATGTCTTGGCATATTAATAATAATAATTGGTATTCTACGGTGAAAATCTATGATCTAGATTGAAAAAAAAAAAAAAAAAACGAGACTTGAGTGTTATAAATAATGATATTTTATTTACACAAAATTAATACTACATTTCAGCGTTAAATTTGGATAATTTTTTTTTATTTTTCATAAATATCAGCTACATACAAGAAAAAAAATATATTATATAGAGTAAAAAAATGAAAATAAAAATGTAGTATATAATAATATTTTATTTAAAATACATTATAGGATTATAAATATACATATCCGTGTCAAATTTCAACAATAATATTTTTTTCCAATGAAGAGTTTCTTTAGGGGGACTGGCATCCCACAAATGAAAGCCGCTCGGATGAAAAGACTGTGCATCGTCTGAAAATATGACGCGCGATTTAGTTTTTATTTTTTAAAAAATACTAAAAGTAGTAAATTTATTTATATATATTCTAGTATATATATATATTATATATATATATTAAGACTCACTTAATATTTCTCCACTGTCGGGGAATTGTCCAGATATCAGGTGTAGCAAAGGTAACGGCAAGCTTGAGTCTGGTGATTTCCACGGAAATCTCTGTCCTGCATGAAACCCGAGCGAATAATTGACGGCGGGTTTTTCGACTTCGACCACTCGTAACGTGTAATCGCGCGGATCGTGCGATTCCGCGAATAAATCAGGTGACTAAAAATAAAATAAAATAAATTTTAATTTAAGTAGAGTGGTACAAAATTATAAAACTTACCACGCATCGAGACTTGGGGACATGGTTGAAAAACGAGCACTCCTCTGACGACATATTAATATATAGTTATTACACGTTCGTATATGATTATATCCAAAGACTGACTGCAGATAGAGAGCTAGTCGTCAGAACACCGTATGTAGGCATATAAAATATCCTCTCCCCATTTCTTATCACAGTGCGAATGAGCGGGGGTTTTTAAAAATAATAATAATAATAATAACAATGGTAATAATAATTTACTAATTTATGCGGTGATGACCGTGTGCATACGTGGAAATATTATCGGGTAATACATGACGCTTATCATCAGCCCTGTTTAAAACTAATTTCATGGACCTTATTGTGCGCACTTCGTGCTTAAACGACCGTATGGAGACATTTTCTCTATACGGCGTGAAAGGCATATAGCTGTAAACGTGGGATGGGGGTGTGCCCGCCGCCACCGTCGTGGAATGGGTTGCAGAGGTTGAGGCGTTCCGATGAATTTGTGCGACGGCTTTCAGCGCGGAGTCGGCAGCGATCATTTTCCCCATGTTAACGTCAAACTCATCGTCGCGCTCATCGGATTCTGCACCGTCGTCCGCGTCGGAAAACAAACACCGTTTATGCTCAGCGAAAGTGAGGTGATTTCTGATCACGTGCCTCATGACACCCTTTGCACGAATTGTGACCTCCTGTTCCACGTCGTATGCATAAGACTTGGCCCGTAAAGCTACAAATTCGTAGACCGTCCTGGAGCCACACTCGAATTTGAAAAGTCCTGGAATGCGCTTCCGAGCAGCTGTATAACACTTGTGATCGTGTGCGAAATTCGAGGTGTCCATAAACTCCATCAAATTAGGATTTTTTACCAGGTCTGCGAAGAAATCGTTGGTCGTCACGCGGTAGAATAGTGAATCTGAAACATGTAATAATAATATAATATAAAAGCTGCGTTAGACTGCACACGTTTTATATAATATACATACCAGTATCGGTGTAGAGCAAGTCGATCTTATCCCCGTAATGCCGTTTCATTACATCGTAATGGAATCCGTACATTAGAACTTTGCTGAGTTCCAGTACGGAAAATCCTATATAGATCGGCTTGCAAAAATCCACTTCTTTGCTATGCTGGACCACCACCGAGAGATTTTCACTATAAGTTGTGCAGTAGTTGAAAGTTGGTCGGTTTATTAGCTTTCGTATCCTTACGGGGCATGATACTAGTTCCAAATTAATCCGTTTACGCATATTCTCAATCGACTTCCCTGCGCAAATACATAGAATAATTATGATGTATAAGCCTTAAGGCGTTTAAAACTCAGGAAAAAAAAAAAACGTACCGAACACCGAATTATTCAAGTCTTTGAAAAATTGTTCTTCAAATTTGGTTGTCGCCCGCTTACGTAATTCCGTGTTCAAATTAATATACGGCGCTAACCATGGAGATTGTCGGAACTCCAACACTCTGTGTGTCTGAAAAATACGAAAAAAAGATACGATCAGTACACATAACAATAATAATAATAATAATAATAATATTAATAATCACTTTTTCAACTACGACTCCGTGGGCCATGGCCTGTTTTAAATTCATATAATGAACCACGTAGCGTTCTTTCCGCAGAAATGTGACCATCAACTTTCGGACGGTCGACCCTGGTGGTATGCTAGCGTAGGGCAGGAACGGCATATCGTTGTGGGAGTCGTGCAGGTGTTGCGGGTACGAAATGTCGACTTCGTAAATTCTACCCACATCGTCCGTCTCACCCATCCACTCCAGCTGAGCCAGCGCGACTTCCGGATTCCCTGGGTACCATGTAAAATCGCTAATCGGCATATACTTACACATAGCGTAGCCGTACAAATTGTTTGCTAAATAAATACGGAAAAACATACGAATTAATATGCGCACATAATATATATATATAATTTATATTATAATCACCATCTAGGTATATGAGCGATGTGCTAGGTTCTTCGGCATTGTATCCAGGCGTCTCGAGATTGTTGGCGCGCGCATGACGCTTGCTAGCCTGCACTAGACCACCGCGCGTACCGGACTCAATAAAGAGAACTTTCTCGAAGTCAACTAGAAGTTCAAGTTGAACTTTTGTAAACTTGAGCATGCAATCAAAACTGAATCCGGGTGACGTGTAGTAATGCGCGGGGTCCAGGTGATATGTAGCCATGCATATATCCCTAAAATTTTCAAAGACGTCTGCGCTTATCAGCACGTCGATTTTCAGGTATAAGTCACTATATGCGCCTAGCGTCGTGCAGCCGAAATGGTTCCAAACCCGAGTCGCATGTTCATAGTCCACATCGCTCACATGCGACTCCGTCAACGCACTGTAAAACTGGAACTTATCCGGTAACGACGTCACGCACAGTTTATCCCACGAATCTGTGTACTCGTACGGATAAACGCCTTTCCGCGTGGCCATGCCCAACTCCGACGGGGTGAACACTTTCGAGACCTCGCGAAACTTATCAAAGTTCACTGAGGAGAGATTCTCCGCCAAGTGTGCCAAGCTCGACGCCATGAACCGGCACGTATCTATAAACCTGACGGAGAAAGAGTTGTTTATATACTTTGAGAATGAAATATATTTCTCCTCGGTGTTCGCGATTACTGAAATTTTGTTATTCTCCCCGTCGTTCGCCAAATTCGTCACGATAAAATGTGCGTCGTAGTTGGACAGATTATGTAGGAAGCACGGTACGAATTTTGGTGTTTTCAATTTGAGGTTGCACGTGTTACACAATGTTTTTAAAAAACGCCCCGACAAGTGATCGTGATGTGCAGTCTTACAGTTACGCTCGGTAAACGTACCGCTGCACAAGTCGCACATCACCTTGGCGTCATGCACGTGACAATCCTCAACACTCATAATTATCGGTACGTTAACTTCCTTATACAATCTGCCTATCTTGGCGGTCACATCGAGTACGTCGCGAACAAAACGCTGGGCCACGTCGTCTTCGGTCGCCGAGCCTCGGAAAATGACTGGAGCACTGGGAATGTCGAACTGGTCAAACAATTCTATCGGCACGCCCTCCGCTGCGACGACGAGGTAACCGTAACTCATGGGGTGGTGCGTGTGCATCGTCGTGGTATTTGCGCCTTGTTTCTCCGACTTTTTAAGAAGTAAGGCTTCGAAGTCGGCGTATACTACGAATGGCAGGCGTTCGGTCTTACACCACGCCTTGAACTCGAGCGTATCCCCCTCTTTAGGCATCAGAGGCAATACGGGTTTGTGCGTGCCACACGACAAACGATGCTTCGCCAACGCCTGCTCGCCGTGTAATTTATATTTCAATGGGCGGTCATCAAAACTGGAGAAACATCGCTTGCAGAAAAATAAGCGATGTTGATGATTATTTTTTTGAGGTGCGGCTAGACGTGAAAAATTTGAAATAAACGCATAATGATTATCTTCATCCTTTCCGGTAATCAGTAGCAGGTCGAAATGATCCGCTTTTTCCTCGTCCGCGATGCGCAGCGGGTATGCGACAGATTGTGTGGACGATTTTTTGTTATTATTATTATTTTTTTCGCATTTTCTCATGCCGTATACATTAACGGTCGTGCCGGGATTTGATCTTTCAAATACCTTTATCTCTGACACCGGAGTGGGGGTTGATAGTGCAGAAAAGTCGTATCGGTGTTCTTCCCTCGAATAATTCGTGCCTACTCGTGTGCGATTGTCATGCGCGACGTGTTTGGCGAGGATCGCCCACTTGAAACATTGTCTGTCGATATTTTTAGGGTTGACAACGGCCTTCCTATTCAAAATATTTTCCGGCAACGGTAAGTATGACGATCCCCCCATAGGTGTGTACTCGTACACACCCAAGAGCAGTCCGTCGATACACGATAAGGAAAATCCACTATACTTTCCGGCGTAAGAGTCTTCTTCGCCAAGGAGTCTTGTGAAATCGCGATCAACTAAACCCTCGACATCGCTGTGCGCATACAATTCGCGGGCCGATGTTTTAAACGCGCGGTTTTGAGCCGAATTATGCAAGTTTGGTATCACATATGTAGCCTCTAATTTCAGGTTGTATTTTATAGGGTTAATACGAACGTGCTCGCGTAATTTCGCGACTAATTCGGACTCAATCGAGTGGAGGAACGCACGGTAACTGGACACGATATCGACATTTTTCCTGAAATACCACACGATCGTGCGGTTAAGCGACGACTCGATCTCAATAAAGCCGGGCGTATTAACCTTTTGCATGCGAGCATTTTTCCGTTTAATATTTTTCCTCGAATTTTCCGTATGAGCAACAAATTCCCCGGTTGGCGGTGGTGAAAGCGAAAGTGGTAGTGCCACGGTCGCGGGGGATCTTGCGTCGGGTCCATCGAAGATAGCCTGTGCGGGTGACGGGGAACCGTCTCCGGTGTGCGGGACGTGGTTGGTGAGGCTTGAGGTGGAGGGTAGGTGTGTCCGCACGACGGCGGCGTGTAGAGATGACCGTCGGGGGCAGGACATCTGGCTGAGGGCGCGGAGTAGTAGCGGGGGGTGCCCAGTTTATAACCGATGCGCGACCTAATATATATATATATATTATTATTAATATTAAGATAGTGTCGTTATTATTATTTATAAGAAAAAAAATTATTTACCCATTGCACCGCCTATCCGTACAGCACTGCGGAATTCTGGAGTGTTTAACGATCTCTATTTTAAAAATAATTTAATTAATAACCCCGAGTAAATTATTGTTGTACCGAAAAAAACATTGTATGTGTATTTTTTCGGCTCTATGGAGAATAATAATCAATGTACTTACTGTGACATTTTTGAACGTGAATACTGAGTTTGTCTCGGCGGGTGAACGTTTTGAGGCATATCCCACACGAATTAGTCGATCTATCGTGAGTTTTGGCGTGTCTGTTCAGATCACATTATGTGCGTACATTATCACATAACACGCAGTTAAACATTTTAAAATATTTTATACTAGAGAAGTTATTTAACAGAGTGAGCGAGGTAATACGAATGTAGAACAGTTGTAGTCGAGTTGCACTGACCGTCTGATCTGTAAGACATATGCGGTTGCGGAGGACACGAATATCGGCGGCGGTGACGAGGTGGGTGGGCGGCGAGGGGTGACCAGCATAAAGGCTGTAGAAATATTCGACCGCTAGTACTATAAGCGGCGCTGAGATATAATACATTTTATAATATTAACGGGCGCAATATGTACAACATGTTTCGGCGATGATAACGATACTATAGCGGCTACGGCAGATCTGTCTACAGCTGAGGTCGAAACTGTTATCTGATAACTGGAGATAACTAAATATTGTATCACCATTCAAATATTTTAATTTATATTTTAATTATTTGTATATAACTTGCAACGACCGCTAGCTATCATCATATAGTCGGCAGTTGCTTACAGTCGTTTAAACTGGTTAGAAGTGTCTATTTACGTTTAAACGTTAACAGAACGCATTATTTACGATTTAAAATATTTTTATACATTTCATTGCAATGAATCTATTAAAATGTTCCACCGGTTTCCGATCACTAGTGCGTTTGGTACATGATGACCGGATCCGGAATATCCTCAGTATACAAGCTTTTTATCGAGGTTGAAAACATTCGATTCACACTCGCCTCGATCTTGTCAAGATAAATATTCTCTGGCTGAATGCGGATTCACTTATACCGGGACTGGTGACTTGGTTCAATGCCACCACTGCGGATTATTGTTGGGGCAATGGGAGGAAAATGACGAAGTGTGGCAGCAACACGCCGTGCACAACCCTAAATGTGTATTCGTATTATTATATAAAGGCATGGAATTTATTGAAAATGTAAAAAATGAATTAATAACAAGCGTAGTGATAATAGTGGTATTCGAGCCTGTAGTTGTAAATCAGAACCGTATTATGTTGCTAATAATCGCGATAATAGTAATAGTCGAGCTCATATATGTAAATCTGAGTTGTACGATGATGTCGTCGGGTGATAAACACACATGTTCATTATAACACCAATAACCTATTTGAATAATATGTATATATATATAATATGATACTTGTATTGAATAAACATCAATTATATTAAACAATTAAATCGTGTTAGTATTTGACTTGGTATCCTGGTAAAAGTATGTATGTGTGTATATATGTATATATATATATGAAAAACCGCGTCCACCCGATTTGCGGATAGATGGCGCCCCCGTCGGTGATAATATAATACCGGACAGAGCGGACAGAGCGCGGCACCGACGGGGCGGCCGCCGCGGTGATGTAGCGTGGGCCGGGTGGTGGGCGGACGGCGATGCGGCGCGGACAACGTTACCGAGGTATGGGCGGGGTGGGGTGGTGATGACGTAGGTATAGACGAAGGGTGGGGTGGGGGGGTAGCGCAGTACGGTGATGACGTTGGTATAGGCGGGGGTGGGGGAGGGGGGTGGTGGCTCGGGTGGCTCAGGGTGGCTCGGTTTAGACGGGGGTGGGTGGAGGGGTGGTGTCTCGGGTGGCTCGGTTTAGATGGGGGTGGTGTCTCGGGTGGCTCGGTTAGACGGGGGTGGGTGGAGGGGTGGTGTCTGGGTGGGTCGGGTGGCTCGGGTGGCTCGGGCTTGGCTCAGTTAGGACGGGGGTGGGTGGGGAGGGGGTGGTGTCTCGGGTGGCTCGGGTGGCTCGGGTGGCTCAGTTTAGACGGGGGTGGGGGGAGGGGTGGTGTCTCGGGGGGCTCAGGGTGGCTCGGTTAGACGGGGGTGGGTGGAGGGGTGGTGTCTCGGGTGGTCAGGTTGCTCGGTTTAGACGGAGGGGGGGTGGGTGGAGGGGTGGTGTCTCGGTTGGCCAAGGGGTTAAGGTATGGTTGGGGGGTGGGGTGGTGATGACGTAGGTATTGGTAGGAGGTGAGGCGGGGGGTTATCAAGTGCGGCCACGTGACCGAGGTATGGTTGGGGGGTGGCTCGGGGGTCGGGTGGCTCGGGTGTGGCTCGGGTGGCTCAGGGTGGCTCGGGTGGCTCAGTATAGACGGGGGGGGGGGGTGAAGCGGGGGGGACCCAGAACCGGCCTTTTATACTACTTACATTTTTTCACAAATGTTTACCATTGTAATAATATATGTGTATTATAGATATTACATAGGATAAACAGAAAAAAGTATAGAAAAAAAATTACTTTTATTATTATTTTAAGGTATACAGTATAAAAAATAAAATAATATTTTACTGATTATTATTACTTATTAGACGTATTACATATAATATTGTTATCTATAATATATGCACAACTTTAATCGTATACAATATATTATGAGGTATTTCGTAAAAGCTGTAGATCTTCCATACTTACTATCTTCCATATTATTTGTAATATAGCCAATAGCCATATATAGGTTATGTGTTTATTTATGTTATTTATTTAATAAATATACATATACATATTTATTAATTACTTTAATACAGTATTAGTTATTATAACATATTCATGAAAGACAATTAGACAAATGTAAAATAGTTTATTATATTTTTCAAGTCACATTATTTTGTGTAGTTTTTTTTTAACCTCACATTTTACAATTAGTAATAATTAATAACCTCACCTAACCTAATATAGTAACAATTTGTAATCAATATAATATTTATATCATATTATCATTTACCCAAACATGTGTATGGTAATATACTAATATGTATGTAATAGGTATGGCCAGTGATGGTCTGGTCTCTGGTCCACCGCGACTCCTCTTGAATATATTTTTATAAATTGAGGGGGCCCTAGCCAAATGGGAAAGAAATAAAAAACATTTAGTTTACTCGTGATTTCAGAATTTCTTAATGTAATATTGTTCAATATGACAATATATCCACTATGATGTGCTATGCTCAAGTCAATTGTAACGAAATTATAAAGCCATATAATTAAAAATCAGCGAGTTATTCTCAACAAGAATTGTCAAGTCAATTTCGTTACAAAAATCATGGTCCTATAAAATTGATTTGTGCAGTTTTTAGTAAATATATTGAACAATATTATATAAAAAAAAAAAAATACCACTTATCTACTCATCGCTTCGTTTATATTTGGTTTTTATTTTGTACAAATTATGATTATTAACGTGTGTTGGTATATAGCCATATTAGTTACATTATTATAGTTATATAGGTACATATTATTATAAGTTATGAAAAAAAAAAAAAAAAATATAGTACATAATCAATATTAATCCATAATATATTTTTTAATTAATCTAAAACATATACATTTTTTAGATTTTATAATACGAAAATAATAAACGATTGAATAACTTCAAGGGATTGGAAAAATGGTGAGTTGTTGGACAACTCTCAAGCAGATGAATTACAGACTTGTTTGAAACAGTTTTTGGCCCACGATCACTGCAGGAAACCGGTCAATTCGGACCCAACTATGAGCAGAAGCGCTGGTTGCAAAATCAGAAAACGTCATTCCGTATCTAAGATATATTGCACGAAAGACACCAAGATAATTGAGGTTGACTTTACCAGGTAACCAAGGTATAAGTTAACCAACGGTACTCGCTAATTCATGCGTAGGAGAGAGAAACGGATAGCAACTTAGGTATATTAATAATTAAAAGAAAATCTATTTTAATATTTTGTGGAATGTGGAAATTATTTATTTAATCTTATAATATTACATTATGAAATACATTGAAATCTCTAAAACTAAACATTCTTTTAATATTATTATTATAAGTATTAGCAACATAATCGAAATCCATATTGAAAGCTATGATATAATAGAATTGACTTATGCTAGCAAACTAATCAGTTGCCTATCACTTATAATAACAATATAAGTACACCAAACAGAAAGATTTAAAGCAACAATTTTTATTCGATTTCATTGATCAATATTATACAAGGGACGGGTAAAAAAAGTGAATTTCACTGAGTTATTATATATATACACTAACCATTATGCAACTAACTGCCATTGATTCCGTGAGTTGAAAAAGTCATAATCCAGTATCATCATAAATTAAAGCCTACTTGCTTCTCGTGGAACAGAACAGATGCAGGTATTTAATATAGGAACGGTTACTAAAAAAAAAATATAAATAAATGAATGCCGCAGACGTTACGCTCATGTCCACGGGAAAAAAAGGTTTCTATAATAACGACGAGACGGAACACGCGTTGAAATGAATAGGTCGAGGCTCGACATGTATTCTGCCGCCGTAAAAATCGAAGTCAGAGCGTATAATAATAAAATGTTGTATAATATGTTACGGGCAAAGTAGAAAATCGGACATGTGTGGCACAGTAACCTGTACAGAATGCCCAATTTTCGAGGGCAAAGTTGGAATAAGTTAACATTGTCCGGTCATTGTAGATTTGGGCATTGTAGGTTAAATATTGAATATTATATTAAAAATTAAATTAAATATTTTAATGAGTAGGTACATAAACGATCATAAACTTGAAGAAGACGCTTCAAATATTATTTGCCTTTTAATAGTTTTTAAATCTATTATACAGTGTGGTAACTCCCACTGAAGAATTAATAGATTTATCTAAAAGTGATTTGACACGAATAAGATGAATATTATTTATAATTAATAAAAATATTATAGATTGTAGTGTTTGCGCTAATGCGCAATATACAATGTGCTCATTTTATCATTTAAATTACGGATCGGATAAATATGCAAAATTATGCGCTACAGTATTTAATTTACTTTGCCCACTTAAATTGGGGCAGGGTACACTTTGCCCATGCAATATCGTATATTTCCCGACCAATGTATGAACAATTTGAGTATTAAATGATCATTCTTACATTGCCTTGACAAATACACGTATCGATAGCATAACTATGGTGGGGGGCTAGGGGATTAGCTCCCTCTTAATACGATTTAGCACCCCCCCCCCCCAAAAAAAAAACATATATTTCTTATTGATTTAAATACCTACATGGGTTATTTTAAATTGAAAATTTTATTAGATGGACTGTAGCCCCCCACCATAACTTTAACCCTAGTTGCGCTTATGGTCACAGGTGCTATAGTTTGTTGAGTAAATTGGCGGTAGCGATGAATTTTATGGTGACGGAGATTGAGTTGGAGTTGGAGTTCTAATTTATCGATTTTGTGATTTTGGAAACTTAGAATTTTGTCTTTCCTTGGTGCATGTGTGGAATTAAGTAAAAATATGTTTAATGTTAATATGAACTATGAACCCCACAGGACACCAACTTTTTAGATTACTCTAGAGTCCAGATTATTAGAGAGACCGGGAATCCAGAATATTAAAATGTTGACAACTAAAAACATATGATCGACGACCGCCATGTGATATGTATACTGTTATTATCAGTAGGTGTACATTAAAATATTTATAGAAAAAATAAATTTAACTATATTATTTTTATTGTAATATATTAATATCTATATATAAATAAATTATAATTTTGTATACATGAAAAAAGTGACTGAATTTTTATTTTATTGGGGAGGGGGAAGATCTTCCCCTGGGAAATATAAGTTTACCTTGTACTCTGAAGTCTAAATCCACTCCCTTCCAACCGGACACACTGGAAAAAAATCTCCCGACGTTGTGCCTGCCCCGGAGACGAAAACTGCTCTTTACATTATAATAATGTTTGATGATTCGCTGTGCAACTAAACAATTTTACAGAACTATAGAATATAAAAAAAAAAATCTCGTTATTTCGACGATATTATCATATTCGACCAGTGACAGACTCCCGTGGGTAGTGTACACAAGGAACGCGTCTGCAACACCATCTGCCCTGCACCCTGCATAATATACCGATCCCGTTTTTTAGTTGGCTGTATTATTATTTCAAACGAATAGATGTTGTTTTATTCAGAACTAAAGTTTTGGATAAAAAAAAATCTCGAAAACTGCACTGCTGTCGGATAATTCCTTTTGAATGTAAAAAGTTGATGCCGTTTCAAACGTCACAGTGCGGGCGTACTTCCTATGTGTATATTATATTTATACAGTTACTGCAACGTGGGAGGAATGAGAGAAAAAATTCAAATACTATTTCCGAAAAAAAAAATGTATTATTATTATATTATTGTTGCAGCGATCTGAATTTCGTGCGATGTCCGCACTCGTATATACCTAACTATATAATATTATATTATGCTGGGGTTACCAAGGTAACCGGTTTTTATGTATCGGGCGACCGGCTACCTATTTATTCGTATCCGCTAGTATACCATGATATACAATAGCTGATACATACAAACATCGTCTATCGGTCACCTTATCGAAGTTAAACCCATTCACTAATAACAAAGATAATTCTTGGCGGCGGTGGCGATATTATCATTATATTCAGGTACACGTCATGCGCATCGACCGGAGACGAATGTCGTGTACATTTTTTTTCTTAAACGACGCAAACCAAACAATAAAATTATGACAATAATATACCTATTATATTATATTGTAACGAGAAAAATTCCGTCTACCAACCGACTGTTTTTTTTTCGTCTGCACACATGATTTTTTTTCGGATTTTTTTTTTAGAAACACGTACAGCCCCGTCGCCGCCGCGACTAATCGAGTTCTACACACGATAATATTATGATACGGTGGTTGTATTATATATTATTATTATTATTATTTTATTACATTACGTTAAAACGTTCAATACTTCGACCGAAAAAATTATACTTGTCGTGCGTACGTAGGTACGTGCATTTGTTCTATTTTACATTTCTATATCTATTTTTGCTGTCCAGACGATAAAAACCGATCGTGCGGAATGTCGGCGTCGCGGTCGTCGCGTCGTGTTTACTGCTTTTTATCGTCGAGCGATAGGGACTTCATTGCAATACGATTGCGCAAGGCCCGGTGTAAGTGCTCAGGTGTACGTATACATCATTATTCATTATTGTGTACTTGAACGGGTTTGCGAACCATGGTTGTAGTAGACTTCTCGCGGAGCGGTTTTGTAAGACAGAGCTTAAAATAAAAAAGAAATGTTAGGTGTTTTTGATTATAATGCCGCTACAAAAGAATCGCGTACAATATTATTTTTACCCCCAAGTCGGTCACACCCGCACATTGTGTTACCTCCGCCCGAAAAACGTACAACATTGTACATTTTAAGCTCACAATAATCGATTTGATTCTATTATTTTTAAAATCAGAGTGAATTGACCTATTGTAAAATTAAAAGGTAACCTACCTTATCCTACCTTACCTAGATTATTATCCATGGAATCTCAGAAGCTTTTTTTTTAATCATATATGTTTTGTATTTTTGAAATGCTTATAACTTGCTTCGAAATTAAAATATCAATAAAAGTCTCCAAGATTCCCTAAGACGGAGACAACACATGCGGGTGTACAAACATACTATAAATGAATTATCTCAATCACACGGTCGTATGAATTTTTTTCAAAAAAAGTCAATGGAAAAACGTGGCCTGATTCGAGTAAGTGCCGACTACCGAGTACCTGTGTATTATATACCTATAATAGTTGACAACTGACAATTAACCTCCTTGTTACAACATTTTGAAAGGGCTCGCAAAATCACCCACCATACATTCCAGTCATACTGTTACAGGACACCCCTCACTACCGGCCGGTCCCGTGTTCAGATCCACATCAACGCGATTCGTAGAAAATCGTTTTGCTAAATAAAATAGTAATTAACCTTTACAGGTTATTATTATTACCGAAGACATGTGCACAATAACTTCAACGATCAAAATTTAAAAAATATATATATTTTGATCACTGAAGTTATTGTGCACGTGTCATATTTAATATCGTCACGGGTTGAGGTCGGGGGTGTTTTTCTTTTTTAGTTAGTATTCATAGTTGGTACATAGCTTTTAGCAATATTGTTTAATAAAAACTTAATATTTGTGTATTTTGTTTACTTATATACCTAATATTAAATCTTTATTGACTTTTCTTAGTTCTTGTATATATACCAATAGCATATTATGTGTAGCGCAGCGTTTCCCAACTGGCGTGCCGCGTCACATTGGTGTGCCATGAGGCCTCCATAGGTGTGCCGTGATATGTCATGATTATTAATAAACGCTTAAGTAAGATGTCGATAATAAGTTAAAATATATTGAAAGGGAACCAGTCCCGAATTTCTCACTAGGATTAGATTTTTATAATGTAATCGTAACATAACCGTAATGTAATATCTCGGTTAGGTTAGGTATCTCAATAAATTTAATATTTGTAATAAATTAAAATATGATTTTACAAGAGTTTTCCTAGCCTAAATAAACACACCATTTTAAATTATTTTCTAGTAATTTACTCTATTTTGGTATTAATATGATGAAAGCCTAATGTTCTAATATTAAAAAATATATATTTAATATTTATATTATATATCAGTCATATATAAGTCAGTGTCAAGTGTGCCACGGCTAAATATGCTTAGGACTAGTGTGTCGTGAGGGGAAAAGGTTGGGAAACGCCGGTGTAGTGACTAGCGGAGGCCCGGCGTTAATAAGTTGTTGGGTACAAACTTTGAGGGCTGAAAGTTGTTAAACTATATACATGAATATTGACTACAATTGAGTTATTATGTATTTTCAACTCCATTTTCTAACTGTGCAGACTGAAGCAATGAATTATTATATTATCATTAAGAGGACACGTTTCTTGCATGCGTTGTCTCTATCTTACAGACGCAAAACATAGCAAATAGTAAATTTTGAATAATCCATTTAACTCTGTCATGTTAAATATTAGATTAATTTTTTATTATAAATGTTTAACTATATAATATGTCTATACGGTGTGTACTATATTATTATTTAGTCATAATATAGATACCTATTTTATTTTATTTGTTTTATTTTTTCATTGGTCTTACTGTACAGTAATTGTCGAGTATGCGTCGAATATATGTTATTATAATGTATGTGTTAAATTTGAATTGAATGATACACCATTGCATACAAAAAACGATTCTGTATAAAATATAATCAAAAATGTACCTGATGATAAAAAATTTTTTATAAAAATCGAAAATTGACTTTACGGTAAAATTTGAATTTTAGTTTATGATAGAAAAATTATTGAGGAATCTTCTATTACAATGTATAATGTTAGCAATGGGAAGAAAAACTTTTATGTATTTCTAACTGAAAACAATTTGAACATTTTCGAGATTTTGATGAATTTTGTCAAAAAAAATTGAACTTTAAATGCATATGAAAAATAATCGTGCCTATATGTATTTTTAATATTTTTGGAATTCCACTAAATAAACTTATGAGCTATGAGAAACCATGCGTCCATATGCATTACATTTTTAAGCTTTTTTACTAAGCTTAAAAGATTTATCGGGAATAATTAAAAAAAATTTATCAAGGCTATTTATAGCTCAAAAAAATAGAAAAATTTCACTATGTATTGAAAACGATTTTTTTCTGGGAATCTTCCATTCATCACAAAAACGGATTTTACTCCGCGAGGATAATATAATTATTATCATTAAGCCCGGCGCACTCCTGCCAACTAGCTCGCCACTCGGCCGTGAGTTTCCCTGCAACTGTACTATATGATGCATTATAATTTTACAATTCCCAGTGGTGATAATGAGCAAAAAGACGGGAAAACCTACAGTAGCAGCCCACGTCATATCCTATAATGTGCATGCGATGACGCGGGGTGTCTCACGAGACTTCGTTGATTTAAAGTGGTACGGTAATGGAGCTTTCATTACTCCAGCCGCTATTTAAAGTGGTAAATTCTCGCGAGATGTCCTGAATATAATATACCCTCCATTGCAACCCAAAACACCCAAATCGAACGCATGATCATAATAATATTAACGAGAAGTGTTAAATATTACTAATAATCTATATACACGCGTTGTAATATCGTCAGGTATCTGAGATCTAGATCTAAGCTTATACTTTAAATTACGACGCAGAGGTATTTTATAAGTCACACTTTTAATAAGTCTTAATTAATTAATTTAAAATGTAAAAACGTATGATACCTATCAATTTTATAGTGTACTCACAGGGAGGAGGAGGAGCGCACTATATAAAAACTTTAAAATATTTTTATAAAACACATTTACATTATTTTAATATAACTCCCTCGCCCTGTGCCATCATATATGTCTGTGTACGATCCTATGTTTATAATGCCGGTACACTAATTTAATCAACCTAGGAACTATGGTGACCTGTTCACACATAGGTGCAATAAGAGATGACATAAAGAGAGTGCTAAAATTTTTAAAACTATTGATAAAGTCATTTTTTATGGTACTATATGGTATTACAGATATGATGGGTTAACTATGCTCCAATTTTCCCTGTAAAACCCGCACTTTGCATGCAAGGCGTAGATGTTGACGATCCTACAGCTTTTAATCCCGTTATATTTAATAATACGTAACTAGGTAATGATTATTTATAATACAAATTTGGTTTAGCAATGAAAATGGCAATTACGACTATTGGGTCTATAGGAACTTTGTGTCCAATATGCATTGTAACATATAGTATAAAATATAATATAATATAATTAGTTAAAACGTATGATAACATGGTAACGTCTATGTGGTAGGAAGATTTTCTATCGGAAGTGTCAAGACGTGATCTCAGCCAGGTTAGAGCTGCATATATAGTGCACCCCGTAAACGCTTGTTAACAAGTCGATAACCTATTATCGATCCGCCTAAAGTATACGAAATCTTGGTCAGCTGACTGTGCATTCAGCATCTCCCACTAAATGCAAGCAACAACAACAACAATAATAATAATATTATGTTTATCGTTTGGTGATGTTATTGCCTAGTGCCTACGTGACTGTGTAATAACTAATAAATAATAATACAACTCAAAACCAAATTACTTAGGTACTTTATCTTGGGATCACATAATATGTGACAAATGATAATATGTTTATAAACTATATTATGATATTATAATATTATATGATTAGTTTTTATTATAAAATTAGCTGTATTAACTGACTTCTTTCACGGTAAAATAAACAAATACTGCGCTTTATCGTTGTATCTTGGTATTAGTTATAACCTACCTATCAGTTCATGTGCAAATTGCAGGCATCATTTTGTGAACTAATTTGACTGAGATGGGTAATCCGCATATGGCAGATTGGATATTATAGAACTTGGTATATTTTCAAACGTGGTTCACACTACTGTTTAAACTTTTCTGATAACTCTAAGTACAATTCTTGAAACTGAGTTATAAATAAAATAATACACAAGTATTAAAATATAAGGAGGTACTTTAATCCATAAAAAATATATACTATAGGTACACAATTTAAAATGTTTGGATTTAGATTCCTCAGATTTGGCCTACCTGATTTATATTGAATGGGACTTACATTTTTAATCAAAACAAATTTTACTAGTTTTTATTTTATTGTATTCTGTATGGAAATTTATTGATAATAGTTGTATATTGATCACTGTAAGTCTGTAATGAATGTGATATATTTGAATTAAATGATAAATCATTGTAAATAAAAAAGGTGGGTAAGTGGATGTCGCTCTGTTATATAGTAGATTACAAGTGGGTCATTGTAATGAATGATGTTAAATTTGAATTCAATGATATAATATCAATGTATAAGAAAAACAATTCTGAGCGAAAACGGTCAGTCAGCCTATGATATTACCAAGTATATTTTGATGATATTATTATGAATAAAGTAATTTATATATAACCTATTTACGTGAAGATTTATTTTAAATTTTCAATCCTTAGCTATAAAAGTTGAACATTTTATAAATTTTTAACTACAAAATAATTATTAAATTTTTAAATTTGATAAACGTTGTCAAAATTTGAACTTTAAATGCTTATAAAAAAATTGTGCCTATGTATTTTTAATATTTTTCAACAGCTATTGTAACAATATATCAGGAGCCCTGCATTAAATTTTCACGCTTTTTTATCCAACAAATAAAATTTTATTGATATTTATAGAAAAAAAATTGAAAACTGACCATGTCCGTAAACAGCTCAAAAAGAGTCAAATTATTTTCAAGATTATATCGTGTATAGAAAATACTAATATAAACATTCAGTGAAATTATTCTTTATATTGAAATATAACATTCAGTCATTCGTTTTTTAATTACAACAAAATAAAAAAATCGTTAGGTACATTAGAATTCGAGTGAATATTAATGTTGTAAAAATATGAATTTCAAATGCTCATAAAAATT
>SSSL01000140.1:0-27643 GCA_008086715.1 Sitobion miscanthi
GGGTCCTCGATCTACTACCGTAGTATATTGCTCCTGATAATATACTGCTGTGAATCAAAAGTTTTTATCCCTGGCAACGAAAATTTAAGATAAATTTGAACCTACCGATACCGCATACACCCGAATATAATAATAAATTAAACAAGTTTGAGAATCATATGAATTAGTACATTTAAGGCAACGAAGTGTCAACGGAATTGACTAGTTGTTATATATTTCGTGAATAAATGGTCGTGTCGTTCGCTGTACTGTACATGATAAAATAATATATTTTAGCTTTTCACTCGCATAATATGTATTATTATAATATCACATATACTTTCAGGCCCTATTCAATAATATCGTTTTTTATTGTTTCTCGTCGTAGTGGCGTCATTCGGTCGGTACAGTTCTATATAGGTACTAACGACGCGTTTTTATCGTTAGAATGAGCTCTCCCCCCAAAAGTATTTATCGTGAAAATATTCGATAAATTATTGTTTAGCACTCGGTGGGACAGCCATCAATTTTGTACCTACGCGCAATGTGGCGTCGGAGGGCAGTTTTTTTTCATTATTTAATAGAACTAGACAATATAATACAAAATATACTCGATCCACCCGGTTATACATCCGTTTTGCCACCGAATATATTGTGTCATTATTTCCTGTTTCAGGGCTTTCATGTCGATTCTCTATACATCTTTATTATACCTACCTACAACTATATACTCATTTGACCGTACTTATAATATTATTACGGTATGTGTGGTCTACAGGTTTTGGACGATACGCGTTTTGTAAACGCTTACAGACTTCTATAATATTCTATTAGCGTCTTTTGATTGGAAAGCCGAAATTAAAACGTTTTAGTTAGCTACAATCGAGTGCACTCTCAGCTTCAAACGCAAACTGAACATATTTTATGATTATCATTTGACATTTTTATCCTACTACCTATACATATTTACAGCATTATTATAATGCAAACTTTTAAAAAAATTAACGTGGTTTTATTATCTACGTGCACGAATTGGTTAGGGGGGGGGGGGGGGTTGTGCAGGGGGACGGATCACCCCTTATATTTTTATTTTTTTTTGCGTACTCCTACATTTTTTTTTTATAGGAACGGGGGGACGGTACAAACTCATGTCCGAAATAATTTATATTAAAAATGTAGATTTTAATTAATGTCAATTATATAACAAGTTTTTGCTATTGTTCATAACAATTATTTTTATATTAGTTTATTATTAATATACCTTATATCACCCTGTGTTTGTGCCTATATAGTCAGTTTTCACAGATCATAGATCATATACAACTCAAACAATACCGTATATTATCCTTGGCACATATCCTGATGTGTGCTAGTATCACCATCTTAAATCGTGTTCCGAATGAAATGTTATCAGTTATGGTTATCATGATCAGTGTTTTTGAATTTTTTTGTTATTATCAAAATATGACGTCTCTTTTGAATCAAAAAAAAAACTAATTATTGATTGTTATCTATTTAGTATATTGAATAGACAGGTAGATTATTTAATTTTTTTTTCTACTGTAACAATGTAAAATGTAGATACTGCTATCAAAATATATTATACCTATTTGGAATTCAAAATGTGTTACTGAAAAGTGGTATTCACTATTCAAAATATATGAAGGGCAGAAGCTTGGGGGAGGGGGCAAAGCCCCTCACGGGTCTGTGTTGAGTCCTTGGAACGGAGTTTTTAAATCGTTGGATTGAGCTCCTCTACTTAATGTTTCCCAATTCGAGCACTGATTATCTATCTATCTATACTTTCCAAAGTATTTGAATACTAATCTGCTATGGTTTTTACTAGGACTATATACATATTATAATATGCAATTGATAACTCCTAAAGTCCCCGTACTTTGATTATTTATTATATTATTATGGTATGACGTGTATAACCCGGCTATACGTGTCGTATAATAATATTATGATGTTATGTTGACGATTAAGTCATTGGCTAGCGTAGTGACCGGTTATTGGACCAATGAGTGTAAAACAATTGACAGTCAGCCACTCCCCACTCCCCCTCAAAAACTTTACCAAACTATGTCTGATATAATAATATTATAGTAACACACGGCAATTTTTGACGTAATAATCGCGACCCTTTCAAATAACTATGATATTGTGATGGCAATGGTGGTAATGAATATATCTAACCATAAAGCGTACAATGGGAGGGGGCCTGAGGGCGACATAGCCCTCCCTGTACATTTTTTAGGTACGTTTAGAAGTTAGAATATTTTAGTGTACCCGAAACATTTTATAAGCTATAGCCTCGCCATTCTTTCCACCGTTAAAATGTAATCACTATATGATTTTAGTCATAGGTCTTTATACTGTACGCCGGAATGAAAAGCTAATTTACTTATTCTCCAATATTTACAATTTAATATTAAACTTCTGGTGCAGGCTGTCGAAAAAATTGATTCTTGTCGTGTTACGTCAACCACACACATATCATCTATACCTCGAATATACCTAGTTATTCCGAGCACGAATCACCGGTGACGGTTAAACTTTTTTATTCAGTTGGAGGAAAATACTATACGTTTTTAGAGAATAATTTACTTATTCAAATTATTAGATATTATAGGTATATAGGTATTTATATTATTCGCAGAACGATGGTAGCGTCTGAAAAATTATAAACACGACCCATATTTGAACGTTTTCCAACAAACGTCAAACCATAATTTAATATTTAACACATATTTTTTGATCATTATTTTTATTTTAGATTCTGAGCGGAGCGAGGAAGCTAGTGGTTTTATAATGGTGTTTATTTTTTATTTTTTTTTATATCCTGTATACAAAATTTCTACTAGAAAGAGTTCTTTGATTTCAATATATTATAGTACCTTATCTTTTAAAAAGTTGAATCAAGATGGTACTTTAAATAGGTCATTTTTCGATTTTTTCTATAGTTATTTAATGCCGCGGGAAACTACTGACAAATTACGAAAAACCGCTTAAAATGGGATTTTAATTTCTAACGCTTTGTTTATCACCGTAGCAATGAATAAAAAATTATAATTTTACAATATTAATCTAACTTAAAGTTTAAATTTCCAAACTGATAAGCCGTTACCGCTCAGAATAGTTTTTCTTATACAATTATGTGTTTAAAACGTTTGAAAACTTTAATTACTGTCTGTTTAATTTGATACCTACATATAGAGCAATATAAAGGATAACACTTTGTGTTCATTATTTTCTTAATTTTTTTGTTTTTTGTTCAATTTATTTTCGAACTTTTGAAATTTCATTAAAATTAATTTATACCAACGTTACAGTAACTAGTTATATATTAGCTAAATTATAATAATTGTACAGCTTAACCATTCGCTATCTTAACTTTAAGTTGTAATAACGGCCCTAAAATGTAAAAAAAAACATTATAGGCACACCAACGTGAAATCGTCTAGTGTTCATAAATAAAGCTGCAATTTTAAACGAAGAAAAATATAAGCATATACGTTGCCGTCTGTAGATCAGGTAATTTAAAGTTTTATTTAGCTAAATTGGTTATTAGCGAACGTTAATTTGATAGAAATTCTGAAGTAAGAATTTAATACTTACCAAACAGTGCGGTTTAAGGCGCACGAGTACTTTTGACAATAAACTCGTGAATTATGTGTATCATTTACTATGGACAATGTTTTAATATTCCGCATAATTATTGCAGTGTTATTAAAAGAGTATAAAATATTAAGTTATGTACTTTGATGAGTGCAACACTATATGAACTTCTTATTTTCTCTTTTGTATATGATCATCTTATTATAGTATATAACTTTTGGTGTAGGCTTGACGAAAAAATGTATTCTTGTCGTATTACGTAAACCGCACACATATCGTATATACCTCGCATTTACCTAGTTATTCCCGAGCACCAATTGCCAGAAGTGACGGTTAAACTTAATCATAATCAAAAAAGTTAATTATTAGGTCAACTGTCAGCAAAAAAAAATTTAATTAAATTATCATTCAGTGGGAAGGGATTACTATACGTTTTTGGAGAAAAATTTACTTGTATAAATTGTTAGATATAGGTATATATATTGGTACTTATATTATTGGCAGAACGATGATAGCGTCTGAAAAATGATAAAGACGACCCATTTGAACGTTTTCCAAGAGACTTCAGACAATACTTTAATACATAACACATATTTTTTGATAATTATTTTTATTTTTTGAAATTATTATAATATTTCATATGTATACATACGTAATGCTAATAATGTGCTTCCTACCCAAACTTCAATGTTTTTTTAGATTCTGAGTGGAACGATGAATGTATGATTTTTACAATGATGTGATGTTTTTTATATTTTTTTTCGTCTGTGTACACGATAAGTAGTCGAAATAAGCTTCGATTTTCAACTTCGGTATTTTTATCGATTGGAAAGTGAATATCGTTGGTGCATTGAGGAGAGCAAAATTTAAAATTACCAGTAATTTTCAAAAGCGCCAAGAAAAACAAAAGAAAAATTAAGGAAAAACGGGAATTTTTACGCAAAATCGATTTTTCTCAAAATTGAATTTGGTTTTTGTTGTAACTTTAAAACAAATGACCGTAGATACCTGCAATTTTCACTGGTTGTTAATATTTCCATTTTCTATACACCATAACATTTTCCAAATATTTTGACTTATTTTGAGCTGTTTACGGACATTGTTAGTTTACATTTTTTTTAGTTTTTTTTTTCTATAAATATCAATAAAATTTAATCTGTTGAGTAAAAAAGCTTGAAAAATTAATACAAGGCTCCTAGGTTATCGGGAACTTTTGAGTGTCGTTTTCGTTATCAGTTCGGACTCAGAGTGCTATTATGTTTTTGAAAATACTATTTGGCTTTTGCCGTGGCTGATAATTTAATAAATGTAAGTGTTTTTTTCTTTTTTCGTAACACTGTATAATAAGATGTATTCGGGGTCGATATAATTGGTATTGAGTTGTTTATTTTTATTATAATTACGGATAAGGCGATTTTAACAAAAATGCAGACAATTTACAATAATCAACTTGATTTTAATACCTATACGTTAATATAACATTAAATAATTAATTAGAGCAGATGTTTGAGACATTCTACGTGTGAAATTTGTTTTAAAATTATTTCATATTTAACAGGTTAGGACATATCATAATGTGTAAAAATGTGTAATTCAGGTTTGTGTCGTGTATTTTTTTTTAGATTCTGAGCGAAGCGATGAATGCATTGATTTTATAATGATGTGTGTTTTTTTTTATTTTTTTTTTTTTTTGTATCTGTCATCAACTTTTAGGACAGTAATAGTACTTGGATTTTCTTCAACAGTAACTTTTTTGATAGGAAAGTGAATCTAGTTGGTACTTTGGGGGTCAAAAGAAAAAAAACTTTCCAGTAGTTTTAAAGAGGCGACGTGAAAAATAAAATAAAAATTAAGGAAAACGGGAATTTTTACACAAAAATCTGTTTTCAAGAAAATCGATTTTGGTTTTTGGTATGACTCTAATACAAATGACCGTAAGTACATGAAATGTTGACTGCATTTTTATATTCGCATTTACTATAAACCATAACATTTTCCATATATTTTGACTATTTTTGAGTTGTTTACAGACATTTTGAGTATCAATTTTTTTAGTTTTTTTTTTCTATAAATATCAATAAAATTTAATCTGTCGAGTAAAAAAGCTTGAAAAATTAATACAAGGCTCCTAGGTTATTGTTTCAAAGGCAGATGAAAAAAATTAAAAATCCTTAGTTACAGTTTTTATTTAGCATTTAAAGTTCGAATCTTGACAAAATATGGAAAAATCACGAAATTAGGAAATTATTTGGTTGAGAATTCCTAAAAATTTTTTTTTTTCAATCTAAGATTTAATATAATTATCCATAAGTTTGTCTACCTTTATCAAAGAAAAAAATGTCTACAAGAAAGTCAAATTCAATTTTTATGAGCGTTTAAAACTCATATTTTTACAACATTTGATATTCACTCGAAATCTCAAGTAAAAATTGTCTTATTTTCTTGTAATTAAAAAACGTATGACTGCGGATACTTGAAAATTTCACTAAATGTTTGCATTAGCATTTTCTATACACGATAAAATTTTGAAAATAATTTGACTCTTTTTGAGCTGTTTACGGACATGCCAGTTTTCAATTTTTTAGTTTTTTTTTCTATAAATATCAATAAAATATTATTTGTGGGAAATAAAGCGTGAAAATTTAATACAAAGCTCCTGTTATATTTTTACAATAGCAGTTGAAAAATATTAAAAATACATACGCACAATTTTTATTTATAAGCATTTAAAGTTAATATTTCGACAAAATTTATAAAATTTTTAATTTAATAATTATTTTGTAGTTAAAAATTTATGAAATGTTCAAATTTTGTAGTTAAGGATTCAAAATTGAAAACAAGGCTCCACGTAAATAGGTTATATATAAATTACTTTATGCACAATAATATCATCAAATATACTTAGTAACATCATAGTCTGACCGACCGTTTTCGCTCAGAATCGTTTTTCTTATACAATGATATTATATCATTGAATTCAAATTTAACACCATCCATTACAGTGACTCACTTGTACCCTACTGTACAGCAGGGCGACATCCACTTACCCACCTTGTTTTGTTTTTTTTATCGACTAACATAAATGAATAGTTTTACAAATAATTAATTATAACGTGTATGTTAGGGTAGGTATGCCGTATGATTTGCTGTCATATATATTTGCACGTACCTATATCACTATAATAAATAGAATGCATCATCGCTGTTTTAATTGCGTGCTCAGACTTTGGTTAAAGCCAAAGAATACATCTTGAATATAAAAACATTTGTTTGGTACCCGTAGTAAGTATTTTTGGAGTTACAAATTTCGAATTTTGTGTTACTGAAGATCATTATATAAATTTTATACTGCATATTATATTGAGTAACTCACTACACTACTTATAGTAATTTTTAATAAAATCGAAAAAAATTGTATAAATGGTTGCTAGACTGACAGGCCTCAGAAAAAGTTATATGATGACCTCATAGGGTCTAATACAATCGTGTATTAACAGTCGTAATTTATTTTTTATTTTTAAAATATTTAAATCCACGCTTTAATAATAACATATGTAGTTACTATATTATACTGCGCCTTATATAAAAATTGAAACTACGTGAGACCCAAAATATAATATAATATTGTTCATTACTGGATAAATTCCAATTGCATTTTATTATATTATGTTGTCTCCGTATACTCTGTCTTACAAACGCGTACAGCATGGCAAATTTGCATTTATGAGCATATATAGGTACATTTGCTTGTTGTTTTAAGTGGTAGTGCTAGCTATACTGTAAATAATTGACCAATATTATTATGTGCTCTACAGACATTAATTTTTTCGTTATTTCAATATTTTAAGCGAGCTAGGTATGAGAATTATTTTAAATTTATTTAAATGACGCACAAGAATTTAAAAACCTCTATATACAAGAGTACCTCTTTCCTCCTATATATACGTCTTACATTCAAGTTTGATAGCAGTGCAATATACTGTAATATTAAAACTAACGACACAAAATTGATCCACTATAACAACCTACGCTTAGGTATTAAATATTTGTATAATACAAATAAGTACTTTTTATATTATTATATGGAAGTAGGTATCAGGTATGTAGGTATCTGGTATATGATTTATTAATACGAAAATACAAGCCGACTCATCAACTTTTACACTTTATTTACAAATTACAAATATTAGTTAACTATACCTACAACAGACTGTATTTTGATATTAATTTTATTTTTTATTATTTTATAATAACGTTATATTGGACAAAAAACTATTTGTAATCGTAGTTATAACGGAAAGTGACAATTAAAGATAATTAAATACCACAAAATAAAACATAACGATTAACAAAATATATTATATATTATAATTTATAGCATATCACTGAACAAAAAATAACGCAAAACGGAATATTTTGAAACCTATTTATTTAAAAGGTCTATTGGTTTCATGGAAACATTTATTTCTTGCAAATAATCTAAGAATTGATTATAATATATTCCGAAACCGGGCCATTACCTACACACATTAGTTATTATATTTAAATTTAATAGGTATTAACACTATTTTAAATAACGATAAATGTAAAACTTGGATAGGTAACGTTTTAATTCTGAATAATAATAAACGTAAAAGTTAAATATCGTTTTCATTGTAAATAACATAAAATGGATTTTTTTTTCAAGTATAAACCCTGTGATTTGTTTACAAAATATTATTGATCACACAGTCAAAATATTTTTCTACTATGTACCTATATTATATATACATGGTAGTATGGTACAGTCAATAACTGCAACATATTTGGAACGAAATGACCGAAAAAAAACGTAAATTGATAAGAATGTCGTTTACTGTGTTTTATGATAAGGCAGCCTAATTGACATAGGCGCAATTTGGATGACTGATTTGGGAGGGCTAAATTTATAAAGTCAATACAGACCCGCTGGGGCTCTACCCCCGCGCCCCCTCACCAATTGCTATAATTTTTACGGTAGTAATATATTACAAAAACATTTAGTTAGGTACTCAACAGTCAAAACAAAATACTATTGATACATAAAATAATATAATATACAAATCAAGTACTCAACAACTCAATGCTAATTAATTATTTAATTGCAATTATAAAAATAAAATAACATAGTAACCATGTGTTAAATCTTATAATTGCAAACAGTGAATAGACATAGCGAATTTATTTAATTTATATTAATTTTAATACTACCAGAAATGTCCTTTTCTTTATATGTCACAGAAGCATTTTAAAATCAATCTTGATGCATAGATGTGCGTATCAATTTTTTATCTTCCTCATAGGTAAAAAAGACCCCTTATTATCAACCCTTTATTGGTTGAATTTCCAAAAATCCTTTCTTAACGGACGCCTACATCATAATAGCTATCTGTATACCAAATTTCAGTCCGATCCGGCCAATTGTATGAGCTGTGCGTTGATAAATCAGTCAGCAAGCCTACTGTTTTATATAATCTTATACAGATGACATCTCCATAAATTAAATATTCTAAAAATAGCTAATATGCGATAATAATTTTTAAACCCGTGTTACTACTATGATAGCAGGTTATCTATACGCATAGAACAATACTATACTCAAATTGTTATTCAACGACGTATCATATTATATTCATATCATTAAAACTAACATTAATAAAAACAATTGATTAAATATTCTATAAATTGATATTAATTATTACGTATTACTTATTAGACAACATACGTACACTGATTATCGTGTTGGCTAAAAAATTCCATATTTAATTTTTTTTATTAGTTGAATTTAAGAATGAATATATTTAAAAATTTAGGGGGGCTTAAAAAAAACTAGAGTGGGCTAAGCCCACTCTAGACTCCAACCAAATCGCGCCTATGCAGTAATTGACAAAGCTAGATTTTACTAGTTTAAACTAGGATTTACCAATCGTACTCGGTACGATATATACACGTGGTTTTAATTTAGGTTTATAGGTACACACGATATAACTGAGAGAATATAGCTTGAGTAATTTTCATTTTCCTTTTATAGTTGGTTACGATTATAATAATCTGAAAAAAATATTTGAGATGTATATAATTATTATATATAGGTATACTTACATAAAAGTTGATAAAAAAATAAATTATTATGAAATCCTACTCAACAGAGATGTGAGTCTAATTACTATAGAATATACCTAGGTATAACTGATTAACTAAATTCTTTGCAATACAGATATCACTTACCTATTCTATGTAATATATACCTATATAATCGTGTATATGATTTAGCTCATTGGTATGGTTCGTTCGGTGTTGTAGACTGCTGTTCAACTTATATTTTGAATATGACTTGTATGACATTATGACATTTAAAATGAAAATGTATCTTTTACTTTTCTTGAACTTCTTTAGTCATTAACCATATTTTGAATCGAAATCTGAATTTTTATATTATTTCATTTATTTTTTATTGCTGGAATAAAAATGACTCTTATTGGTGGGACAAACGTATAATATAGTGTTTTTTAATCGATTTCAATGAGACGAATGCGTATATTATTATTGCACGCAAAATGGTTTAGTAATTAGTATAAAAGAATATAATATTATGTAATGAAATATACATATTTTAATAATCTTTTAAGGAATCCTAATTGGTTTTCGTGTAGCGTATTTATATTTTATTACAATCCATTTATTATTACAAACTGAAGTCGTTTAATTGTTATTATTTTATACTTTCCTTATTTACTATTGTTGTTGAGACAATACCACGACCATCATATTAGTATTACCCATAAGGAACCACGAGGAGGTGATTATCACTGTCCTCTCTAGAATTATTATTGATTAATTAATTTAAACTTAGTCGTAAATATATAACTATAATAATTATAAGCTCCGTGAGCTTAGCAATTTTCACTACGCATCATAATATAAGAGTTTCAAGCCGCGTAGGTCAATCGTCTCGGGAGTGGGGTCGGTCAAAAATTGAGAAAATGACTTATTATAATATTATATTATAATAGCATAATATGCGGTTATTTTTGGTTTTCGGTGACCCGTCGAAGGTCCAATGAGAAAGGGCAAACATTTTGACAGTCCACAACACACACACACACGCACATAATAATATTATTATATTCCAACATCTAATAAACTTAAATTATAACTGTGACAATTATTTTCTCAGTTCCCATCCACTTAATATGGGTGACATCGGCAACACCACTCGCTTGCCAAATGACGCCACCGCTATTATACAAACCGTATATTTTTAAACCGAAATGTTCGTAAAAATATCGTGCACTTGGTACCCATAACAGCACGCTACAACAGCTGGAAACAAAATAATTCAACACAACGCGCTTTGTCAATATAGACGGATATGTACAATATACTTATATATAGGTACTATTGCCATGGTACCTACATAATATAGTCACTGTATGTGAGCGGATCCCTAAGACGTCCATGTATTATTGGAACGATGCGTGACGATTGTCCTTGCTGGACGTGTGCAAAAATTATTGTGGCTGGCCCACACCGATAACGTCGCACGACCCCTAGCTTTTTCGAAAAATAAGAGAAAATAAAAAAAAAAGGGACGCGACATAAAAATATATTTATACGGATCAAAATTAATATCCGTTGAGGGTAGGTACGAGCTAGTGAGGCGTCATTATCTGACCTACATCGGTGTCTAAAACATGTGCAAAAACATAATTGTCGAGACTGGTGTACTCATCCGATATTTTGTGCTGGTGGTTACTTGCCATGCCGTCGGATCGGCATACTTGTACAATTATATTATTTATCACTGTTGCCGTTCACGAGGACTGTCGGCAAAATTTGACACGAGTCAAAGGAACGGTCATTATATACATCGTTGTAGTTGTATTACTGATCCCACGACCGGACCGTGTAGATCAGTGATTCTCAAAGGGGTGCACATATTGACCCCCATGCGGGTTTGTGAAGTGTCCACCGAGAGGCAATGATGATGGCGTTTTGGGCGGGTGAAACGGGTAATTCAAAAATACCGAAACGTGTAGATGGTGTTTGGTGTGACCTAAAAATTCATAGGACTTGATAGCCAATAATAACTAATCTCACTACTCACTAAAAGGTGCTATATTGAGCAATTCACATTAAGTTATCTTTGATTGTTGACAAATTTATTATGCTTAATTATTTTAGCGATTGTGCGTTGACATTTACGTTATTATAGGTGCAACTATATTAACCAACCTTTTAGTAGACCGTTTTTTTGACCCGCGTATGTTGGTATATTAGTTTTGCGTTATTTATCAGTCGGTTAGAACGTTTTTTTAAAAATTTTTTCAATTTCATAAAATTGTATTTCCAAAAATGTCTTATGCACAAAGAAGAGCTAGCGAGGCATCATTATCTGACCTACATCGGTGTCTAAGACCCAAACGACACAATAGACTTTTATCCTTAGCCGTTGAGGGTATAGGTGTGTATATTTTTTCCCGACACGAAAACACGTCCAAGAACACAATTGTCAAGACTAGTGTACTCATCCGATATTTTGTGCTTGTGGTTACTTGCTTCATGCCGTCAGATCGGCATACTTGTACAATTATATTATTTAATATTTATTACTGTTGCCGTTCACGAGGACTGTCGGCAAAATTTGACACGAGTCAAAGGAACGGTCATTATATATGCTTGTACTAGTGATCCCATGACCGGACTGTGTAGACCGAAAAAAACAGTAGCATGCTAACTTTGGTAACAAAGTCAGTAGTACCTACTACCTTCTTAATATTAATAATATAATGACATTATAAAAATCAGCGGGTTCTTAACCTTTAATAGATAAAAACGGACCCCTGATGACTGAATTTTTAGAAAATCGTGGCCCCCTATCAATTTATTATCGACAAAAAATACCTTTTTTTTTATACAAAAATCTCATGTTAGTTAAACCAAACTTATAATTATGATTTATATATAGTACACCATATCAAAGCATACACATTTATTATTATTTTTATATTACACTTTACTGAAAGATGTAATATAAAACTAATATTGAGTACGATCGTTCAAAACTGCTCTTCGTGACAGATTAAACGACTGCCGAAACTACAGGGCTGTACATATTAAAACGATATTACATTATGTCTGTACCTTTGTGTATTAAATGGCAAACCTATACCTACATTAAGGTTTTTGAGAATATTACGAAAACCATTTTTAACACAAAACCTTCGTCTTATCTTAAAGTTGTTTGTTTTTATTGTTATAAAAAAAGAACCGCTATTGTATCAATGCATATATATTATAAGAGCATTACTAGATATTAAAACTGTTCACTAGGTTTGGATTGTACATAACGTCTGGAAACAATAATGTTACTTTATTTAAATTTCTATTAGTAGATACTATAATATAACGTCTTGTTTCCTTTCAAAAATACGAGTTTTTCAAAAGTGACATTTGATAATTGATTCCTACAAGTTATATGCTTCAACCAACAGGAAATCACCTGTAACTACTTAATTTTATTTGTATTCGCAAAATAAATATTAATTATGATAGTAAAAATCAGAATTCTTTTTATAATTTGAAATTAATTAAAACTGCAATTAAATTATGGTATATTCATAAATTTAAATTTGCCGCGCCTTTTACACTCTTAATACTAAAATATAGTCAAACAGAAGTGGTTGGTAGGTACTTAGCAGGGCTTTGCACCGTAATAATTTTTTTCGGGTTTCGGGTGTTGAAAGAAAATACCCGAGTGGGTTATTTAATTCTGGTGTTACGGGTTAATTCACTTTTCTGGTTACGGTTAAAAGCAAATTTGTTCGGGTTAATTATGGTTAATTCGGGTGTTTAAAAAAACACATGTTGTATATCAATTAACGTGAGATTTTTCAATGGAAATTTGATATAGTAATCTGATTTTATATTTAAATTAAATATAATAAAAATAATTTAAGAATTTAAAAATTTAAAAATTTAATTAAATATTAATACTTATTACTTAGTACTTACTCAGTCCTATTTATACAAAAAAAAGTTCTCGCTTATTACATATTTTAATTTTTAACCAAACATATTTTCGTTGTATTTATTTTTGATTATGAATGTTACACATTACAATTACTATTGTCTATTATTGAATATTGTGAAATAAAATAAATCAATCATCTAGCATTAAGGTTTTTTTTAACTTTCAATTAATTATTTTGTTAGTTACAAAAAAGAATTGAGTTATCCGTTATACACTTACACTACTATCTACTTATCTTCCTAGTCGTGTTGATTGCAAAAAATACATACAAATTGATATGCCACTTTAATTTTCAATAATTCGTGTTTCCGGTAAACCCAAATGGAAATTCAGGTTTTGGGTTAATACGGGTTTCGGGTTACGTTCGGGTGCAAAGCCCTGGTAGGTAGGCATGTAAAAATAATCGTAAAAAATTAATTTGTCAAAGTATTGCATTAATGTATCGCCAGTATCGGACTAGCTATAGCCGCTACGACACGAACGCGTCCGGAGCCCCCTGCCGCATTTGTATTGAGGGGATGCGATAGTACTATGAATATTGGATATTGAATATAATTATATATTATAGTATAATAATAATTATACTATTAAAATTTATAATACTATTATAGTATAAAAAATGACAGTTTTTAAAATATTTACATGATAATAAGAACCTATGATTTTATAATAATTTATTAGGATAATTATCAGTTGTTGTTTTTCACTATTTAGCCGTGTCGCTGTAGAAATAAACGGAGCGTTTAGAGTTAATCGAATTTTGTACTTATGTGTATTCTGCAGTTTAGTGAACGTTTCATTTTTCATATTGATAACACGAATATTCGGTCGAGGAGACGTCGAAGTAATGACTTTCCCGATTTTGCAACTACTTGTTTATTAGCACTTTTTATTATTTTTTAAGCTAACATTTTTGATGGCTCTTCTGTATAAATGCATCCAGGGCCCTTTAGGTAAGTACCAGGCTGACACTGTGTATCGCGATACTTGATATCTACTCGATACTTCATATTATTATAATTGTATCGAGAAACAAGATACAAGATAAAACTGTATCTAAGATATACGTATCTTAAATGTTTGTATCAATGTAATATGTTATTATATGATACTAGTTCAATAATTAAGTTATTACTTATAGCCTCTGTAGTTTATGTATGTCTAAATAACTATAATATGTACGTGAATAATAATTAATTGTCTTATAGAATGTTTTTATTATCAAGTCATAACATTTTGTGTTCTATATTAACTAATTATCTAATATACCTACCGGATTGTGTATAAATAAATTTTTTAAAAAAATCTATGACTAATTTTATTCAAATGTATCGGGTATCTAAATACTTAAAATGTAAGTATCGAATATCTAGTATCTCGATAATTCAAATCCAAGTATCTACCTAGCATCTAGTATCGTAATAGGTACTGATTTTTTAGTATCTTGCCCATCCCTGACTAGGTCAGAGAAACATGCAATACGCAATGGGTGACAAAATGTAGTATTCAGTGTTAGACAGTATGTTTTAGTAGATGTAGCAAAATTGAAACTAGGTTCAGATAACAATCATGTAGTGGACGGTAAAAATAATATAATATAAAGAAAATGAAAAAGACGGAAAGATGGTCGTCACTGGTGGTGATCGCGTGAATAATAAATGTGCTAATAATGTTATTTGTTTGTTTTTTTTTGTATGCCTAAGTCTGGACGTGATCGGCATGTACAACACCGCTTAAAAGCTACCTAGGTATATTAAATAATATGGTGGACACCAATGGGCAATGACTGTTACATTAATTACACGTCTTAAAATTAGTTACAATTAGATTTACATTATATCATGTATAGGTATTGTTACGTACCTATGTATTAAGTAATCATGTATTAACTATGTACAGCGTAGCGCACGTTTCTAATAATATTTGACGATATATAATTAATAAGGCAATTAGTATATTATTATAACATGCGGAGGTCATTGCAAAAGCGTTGTATAAACAATTCAACTATAAAAAGTATCTTTCTGGGAAAGTCATTCAAGAACACTCATAAGATGCATACCTGCAAGTACGAGACCAGAACTCTGTCTCATGACCGAACTTGGTCAATACTATGACCACCCACTCCAAAGGACTTGATCATATATATATGAGCCCATGACAAGAGCTCGTCAGACGGTTATACAGTATGGGTTGAGCAAACGATTAGACGGTTAGGGACGTTTAGAGTCGGGTCGTAAAACGATTCACAGCCTTAAATTCTATATTAGAGTCGTAACAGCACTCTTTCTCCACCATAGATTATAATATTGTAATTTTGTACTTTGCTGAATAAACACTCATCATAACCTAGAACATATCACATATTCATTTCTGCGTTGATATATATATCGACGTCGGTTGGGACGTAACAGTATAATGTAGGTGTAGGTATCGTATAATGTAGGTATTGTATGATATAATTTTTTTTTTCATGTGAAAACATGTACAGCGTTCAGTGAAAATTGTCGAGCGTTATAATTTTTGCGTAACGCTCGTACCTATTATATTATTAAAAAAGAGGCGATTTTTATACTTGAAGTTCTACTTATTTTTCAAATTTTCCGAAAAAAATTAAAAATTCTTTTGCCACTAACAGTCTAATTCGGACGTAGGACTGGGGGCCACCTTGGAGGTAGGTCGAGATCGGAATTCACGCCTACCGAATTTTCTATGGTGAGCTTTTTTTTATTAGTTCAATTTGTTTGTCAGTTTTATATAATATATGCGTGTAAATATGTACGTAGCGTACCTATCTTCGGGTGACACTACTGAGTGCTCTCCCTTATCTGTAAGTGGTAAGTCACGCTATGTAAATTAATATCTTAAATCAGTATTATTTATTATACGGATGTTGTATTTGTATAGATTGCAATTAAATATTTTAATAATAAATAAAAAAAAAAAGTGGGTAAGTGAATGTCACTCTGCTGTACAGTAGGTAACAAGTGGGTCACTGTATTGGATAGTGTTAAATTTGAATTCAATGATATAATATCATTGTATAAGAAAAACGATTCTGAGCGAAAACGGTCAGTCAGACTATGATGTTACTAGGTATATTTGATGATATTGTGTATAAAGTAATTTATATATAACCTACTTACGTGGAGACTTGTTTTAAATTTTCAATTCTTAGCTATAAAAGTTGAACATTTTATAAATTTTTAACTACAAAATTATTATTATAAATGCTTATAAAAAAAAATTGTGCCAATGTATTTTTAATATTTTTCAATTGCTATTATAAAAATATATCAGGAGCCTTTTATGAAATTTCCACGCTTTTCTACCCAACAAATACAAATTTATTGATATTTATAAAAAAAAAAAAACTAAAAAAATTGAAAACTGACAATGTCCGTAAACAGCTCAAAAAGAGTCAAATTATTTTTAAAATTTTGTCATGTATAGAAAATGCTAATATAAACATTCAGTGAAATTTTCAAGTATCTACAGTCATTCGTTTTTTAATTACAATAAAATAAGAAAATCGTTACATGAGAAATCGAGTGAATATCAAATGTTGTAAAAATATGAATTTCAAACGCTCATAAAAATGTAATTTGATATGCGTGTAGACATTTTTTTTTTTTGATAAAGGTAGACAAGCTTATGGGTAATCTTGTATTACATTTTCAAATCTTAGGTTTAAAAAAAACAATTTTTATGAATTCTCAACTCAAAATAATTTCCTAATTTTCGTGATTTTTCCATATTTTGTCAAGATTTGAACTTTAAATGCTTATAAATAAAAACTGTGACTAAGGATTTTTAATTTTTTTCATCTGCCTTTGAAACAATAACCTAGGAGCCTTGTATTAAATTTTCAAGCTTTTTTACTCAACAGATAAAATTTTATTGATATTTATAGAAAAAAAAACTAAAAAAATGTAAACTGACAATGTCCGTAAACAGCTAAAAATAAGTCAAAATATTTGGAAAATGTTAGGGTGTATAGGAAATGCAATTATAAACAACCAGTGAAAATTTCATGTACCTACGGTCATTCGTTCTAGAGTTACACCAAAAACCAAAATCGATTTTCTCGAAAACAGATTTTGCGTAAAAATTCCCGTTTTTCCTTAATTTTTCTTTTGTTTTTCACGTCGCTTTTGAAAAGTATTGGAAAAATTTTACTTTTGAGCTGCCCAAGTACCAACTAGATTCATTTTTCTATCAGAAAAGTTACTTTGAAGAAAATACAAGCACTTTTACTGTCCTAAAAGATGATGACAGACACGAAAAAAAATAAAAAATTGAAAAAAAAACACACATCATTATAAAATCAATACATTCATCGTTCCACTCAGAATCTAAAAAAAGCTAACCTATTTGTTATGTTAATATTATATTCTATTAAAAGTTGTCTCTGTGTTCTGAAAAATAAAATTGGAACAAATATAATTCGATATATCTAATAAATAGTTCTTGATTGCGGTTTATGATAATTGATAAGAAAAGTAATTGATAACAACGATCGCCGGTCGGTAAGTTGTTGCTTCTCGGCGTCTTGTCATTCAATATATTTTCCATGATGCGTCGTGCTGTCTGTATTACGATAATGAACTAAAAAGTATAACTAACTTTAAGTATCTTTAATCCGTAATCGTGCTCTGGTACACTGGATTCCACATTTCTATAGACCACGGAATATAATATACCGCGTCTACAGATACGTATAATACCTACTAACTGAAGTTAACTACAAAACAAAATAGGTAAGTAAATACCCACATACCTAACAATGTGTGTATTATAGTCAATCAAATAATTTATCATATTTTAATAAGGTACATTTACTCGTTATCGAATAGGTTGGTATCTACTATTTAGGTATAATATAATATATACATTATAGTACAGATATTGAGATAATATGCAGTACAAAAATTTAATATGTTAATTATTTATTAATTTTTAATCATTCATAGGTTGCAAACCAAGTAAATAACATTTTAGGAAGTATGACAAATTTGACGTTATTCACAGTTATAATAGTAATTACAAATTATCTTACTACCTAGTATAAGAGATGGATTCTGTAAAACATGTTATACAATGGACAAGTGGCCAAAAAGAACTTCTGAAATCCAATGGATGTGAATTTAAAATATGTATAAACGTCTGTCATACTCACAGTTTATTTCAAGTTCTACAAAGTTTACGCAGGTACCTATGACGTTTTAGTAATTTATACTGCTATAAAAATAAATAATAATAACATGTTCTATGTTTTTAGAGAAGGAGTGTTATGTAATATTAAGTTAGAAATAGATGACAGTTTCATTGTGTTTGCACATAAAGTTGCTTTAGTATCAGCTAGTCCATATTTCCGTGCGATGTTCACCAGTTTTGCCGAAAGAGATGGAGATGTTGTAAATTTAAAAAAATTCGACTCCAATATCTTACAACGCTTGGTAGATTATATTTATAGTGGTGAAATTATGGTCACCAAACACAACAGACAGGTAGATATGTGATATCATTATTTAATTTTTGATAGCCATAGGCTATGTGTTAAATATTTGCATGTGGTGATTAAACTGCAACACAATATGAATTTGTGGTATTTTCGGTATACCTACCACACAAATTAAAAAAAATAAAAATATGGGCAAGAGGGCACCGTTCTGCTTTACGCATTAAGAGTCTAGTAGGTCACTGTAATGGATTGTGTTAAATTTGAATTCAATGCATATCATATAACTATTAAAGATAGTATATTGTTATACTATTCTTAAGTTCAATATATGTTATATTATTTACCCAAATAGTCATTTCAGATTGGTTTTTATTCCAAAATAAATAAATTTATATATATTCATTGCATAAGAAAAACTTTTAAGCGAAGATGAACTGAAAAAGTTTAAATAATTATAATTATATTTTGAAATTTTTTATAACTTAAATCGTTATTCTCTGTTTTAAATATGTCCAATTTAGTTTAAATCTATTAAAGAGACCGTTTATATAATATAAAAAATTATTATTTTCATTTTTGTTTACACTATAAAATAGGTACTTGAGAAAATTTGTTTTAGATTTTAAATTTTTTTTGATTCAACTAAAAACAATTGTAATTATATAAACAAGACTAAATGATTTTAACCCTAGTTATTTTATATTATAATCAAAATTATTTAAATTCGTTATTATTGTTTATTTGTTTAGGTTTTGTTACCAGCTGCTAATCTCTTACAGTTGGTTTATGTTGAAGGTGTATCCGTTGACTTTTTACAACATCTGAATCCTTCAAATTGTTTTGGTATTAAAGAATTTGTTGACTTTTATAACTGCATGGAATTGCTTTCAAGTTCTGAAGAATACATAAAAACACATTTTTTGTAAGCTTTATTAAATTTTACACTGTCAGTAAATTGTATTGATATTATGATAATAATTTTCAGAAAACTGGTTGAAGTTGAAGAGTTCTTATCTTTGTCTTCTGAAGAAACGATTAATCTAATCTCTCGTGTTCACATTAATGTTCGATTAGAAGAAAACGTATGCCTTATAAAATTTGTAATTGTTGTATTTAATTAATGTTGAGAAATCAACTTACTTATGCTGTTTGTGAGGAATGTATTTGAATCGTATGATTCACAAATACTAATAACAGGTGGATGGGTGTTTGGGAAGGTGATATAACTAAATAACTATGTAAATGTAATGCTTATTTTAATTAGTTTTTTGGCGTTTCTTAAATTTACAGTATTTTCTTTCTTCAGATATTTCTTAGGTTAGATTTTATCTAGGGCTTTCATAGGCTTTTGTATATTCCAACTCGCTTCTAAAATAATCATATACCAGAAGCCTATTGAGATGCCCTCGATAATAATCATACCCTTTAAATTGTATAAGATATTAATTGCCGCTCATAAATTTAAACTATCCTAGCTTAACGTTATTTAACTGAGAGTAAAATTATAAAATTGTACCATAAATTTCCTGTGTCTGTAACGTCCATTTTAGATAAATAGGCGTAAAAAAAGAAAAAAAAAAAAAAAATCGCCCCTGCCGACCGCCGGAGGGGCGGCCACGGCGAAGGCCGTTTGCGATCGTACAGTCTCTCATCCCTGCTTTCCGCTCGGCTCCGCCCATCTGTTTTCGCCCCGTTTGTTCAACCTGGCCAAGCGCAACTTTTAAACGCGACGCCTTGCGTGACGTTGAAAAGGGAGCCTGGGTGAGCACGCATGGTGAGTTAAAGTGTCGTCTTTGTGGAGGGAAGGAGAAGTGTAGTGGGCTATTACGTGGGGTTTAAGGGTTTGAGTGGAGGAGTCACTGGGAGGCCGAATATTTTTTATTTATTTTTTTCTTGTGGTCTGTGTAAACGATAAGTATTCCGTAATAGAGTATTCAATTTTTCATATATAATATATATTAATAGGCACTCATTATGTAATACATGTAATTTTAATGAGAATCTTTGCATTGAATTGGTTAGGATTATTTTATAGAAGATACTTTACCTATAGCAGTCATCGAAACTATATTTACACCTTAATGTTAATAGTACAATGCTATTAAAAATATCTTTATTTGTATTTATTTGTTTAATAATAATTAAGACTTTAATATACAGTAATCTTGTTCCTTTCACAAATAATTTTTTTAATTATTTTTATTTTAATTTACATTTAAATACGTTTGGAATTTATCTCACTCAAAGCGATCTCTGAATAATCATTCAATGATTATTTAATATTTTCATTAAGTGGATGTATAAATTAGAATAAACTCAGTTTCCGCTTCTAAACTTACAAACCTTATTTTAGTAGTTAACAGAGCTTACATCCACTATCCCGCTTTTTTTATTTAAAAATATTATTACCAATGCATTTTTTTTTTTACATTACTTACTACTACCTTCCTTATCTACTATTATTTATGCTTTCCGTTTGAATGCATTTTTCAATAAATTATAATATCTTAATATTTTCATAAAATTCCTTAAACTAGTTAAATCAAATTAATTCTACACACTATGATACCTCGTTCATTATGTTTCATCCTTTCCCCTTACTCAATAAGATAATCATCGGGCCAGCATCGCTTTGAATTGCAACTGTTGGAATAGCTGGCTTGAAGTGACTTTAACGTCGGTGGCCCCGTGCGACCGATGACTCATCGCTCTAATGGGGAAAGTACCATTTTCGGGATTCAAATCGTTCCTGACAACAACAAAAAATGTTTTCACATAACCGTTAGTATTAGGTATACAAAGAGCTGTGTAATCACTACGTGATCACGTATTAAAATCTTATTCGTATCAAATACCTGGCAGATATCGCATTTTCCGCCGAATATGGTGGACTACAGTCGCACCGGGATTCCGGATCACGTGTGAAGTTATTGGACCGCATCAGATGCAACATACAATTTTCACAGTGAATTTTTACGTGATCTCTGGCAAATATGCGAGCCCGAGGTGTTTCGGAGTACGAGAACCTTCAACCGTAAATCACGTAGTATTAGTAGTATTAGTATCAAGTGAATCTAGCAGACTCCGTTTCGCCACCAGATTCGTTTTAAGTAACGTTGTAATTTTTTTTGTTATATATTTGAAAAGGAAAATATTTATTTCATTTCACAACAGTAATAAATTCATTACAATTACCTACTAAAATGAAGTGTTATTTAATTGTTTCATTGTAGTGCTCTTTGGTAAACCACATTTTTTGTTTTTTTGTCTGTCGTTAACACAAACAAAGCGGATGGTTTCCCAACTCGTGAACACGCAACGTATAACTGTCCATGTGAAAAACAATGATTTTCCAAATTTATCCCGCAAACACTAAGCGATTGGCCTTGCGACTTATTAATTGTCATTGCGAACGCAAGGCGAACTGGGAATTGCAATCGTTTGAAGTCAAACGGAAGATCAGTCGGAATCATTGGTATTCGAGGAATACATACATTTTCACCTGCGTACTTTCCGTTAATAATGGTTGCCTCAATTAAATTCGGCATAAGTCTCTTTACCGAAAGACGAGTACCGTTGCAAAGTCGCGGTGGATTCAAATTACGCAGTATCAAAATAACTGTACCAACTTTCAGTTGCAAGTTATGTGGTGGAAATCCTGGTATCTCCAGAGAGTTCAAAAACTCCGTTGGATAATTACTACATCATCGGGATTTGTTATTGAATCAACGGATTTGTATGTCACCAAATCGCCAGCAATTTTTGATTGAATGGTGAAATTCAGTGCGTGGACATCATTATTCGTTGCTGCAAGAATTGCTCGTTGACTTAACCAAGCATAATTCTTATAATTCTCACTAATGTTTGGGAAAACATTTTCAATAAGAACTAATTGAGTGTCTACAAATCGGCAAGGTTAGGTATCCGTCTTGCCCTTGCCAAAAATGATTGGATATTGTAACGCATCGTACAAACGATGTGTCTCGTTTACACGATGCATGATATTGCTTCTTCGCTGAACGACAATGTCTCGTGATTTAGTTGGATCGCCAACAATAATTGCAGCAACATCATTAACGGTGGGTGCATTGAATCTTCGCACATGTTCACCTGTTGGAGTACAATCCGCTCTTATGACAAATTTGTGCGTATCCGATGGCATTCGTTCCAATGCTGTTTTGAACATATTAACCACAGCATTATTAGCGTGAAAAAATGCTTGCAACTGTTCAATAATTCGTCTCTTTAACTGTTGTGCTCCCTGTATATTGCACCGCACGTTCAGCTGATCCACCATCGACGAAATGAAATATATTTGCAGAAATTGATGCGGTTCATCTGGTGTGGTTGGCACCATTGAACCATGCAAATGATATATTTGACCTTGTATCTGTAATTGCAAATAATCATTAAAATTTGTTCATGAATACATTTTAAATCGTGTGATGGTGTAGTGTGTGGTGTATATGAAGTTGTTATGTGTTGTAATTATGTGTTGGTTATGTGTGTTGTATCTTTTACCTTGCAAGTCGGCATGAAGCCGCCTTCTCGAATGATATTAGCTCCAAAGGAAGTCATGCGAAAGCAGTTATTGTATTCAAGGATGTGTTTAAGAAAATGGCTTGAATCGGGATCACTTCCATCAAACAATGTTTTCAGTGGCTGTGGTGGTGTAAGTAAAGGATCCAGTTTGACTTTTCCATTTGCGCAGCACAATCCAACCGTTTCTCTTTTGAACTTTAACGCATTGCAATATCTGCATATAGTCGTCATTCGTCCAACATCAAAATTTTCATCATCACTGTAGTTCGCAGTGGGATCATATTGGAATGCCAAGCGATTGTATGATGCCAATGATCTTCGTGTGCTCACGCGATGTCTCAATCGGTCATTTTCTCTTATTATATTTTGTCTTTCTTCTCTTAAGTTCCTTGAATAGACTTGTTGCTGGCTTGCATGTCTTGTGCGGCGGCCGATGTTCGAACGTCGTTCTCTAGGCATTTTCTGTCAAACACTTTATCACGCACCGTTGCTATTGGTTTGAAGTACATAAAAATAATATATAAAAGATATAATAGATGTATAATAGATGGCGCTGTATGTGAAAAACGATTTCAACACTTTTCTGTTGAATTTTTCCTGAATTTTCAAGAATTTTCTTTGCTATAAACCTCACGTAGCCCAAGACCTTTCAAACGAATGCAAAACCATGGAAATCGGTTGGTGCGTTCTGGAGTTATAGCGTCAGGGAGGAAAACCGGACTTATTTTTATATATTAGATAATAGATATACGAAATTGTGTTTTCGAATAGCAATTTATTGTTTGTATTAGTATTTAGTAGGTACCTACACCATAATAGGGAACTAAAATGTTGTGTAAATGATGTACAAATGCATTTTTGGTGTTTTAAGGCTGCTATAAGATCAATTTATGAGAATCTTTGCATTGAATTGTTAGGATTATTTTATAGAAGATACTTACATATAGGCAAGTCGATCAGAAACTATATTTACACTGAATGTTAATAGTAAAATGCTATTAAAATATCTATTATTTGTATTTATTTGTTAATAATAATTAAGACTTAAATATAACAGTAATCTTGTTCCTTTCACAAAATATTTTTTAATTATTTTTAATTTAATTTACATTTATACGTTTGGAATTTATCTCAAAGCGATCTCTGAATAATCATTCAATGATTAATTTAATAGTTACATTAATTGGATTATAAATTAGAATAAACTACAGTTTCCAGCTTCTACTACAACATTATTTTATATTAACAGAGCTACATCCACTAGCCGCTTTTTTATTTAAATATTTATTAGCCAATGCATTTTTTTTACATTAACTTACTACTACTTATTACTAATATTTATGCTTTCCGTTTGAATGCATTTTTTTCAATAGAATTATAATATTCTTAATATTTTCATAAAATTCCTTACTAGTTAAATCAAAATTAATTCTACACACTATTATACCTCGTTCATTATGTTCATCCTTTCCCTTACTCAATAAGATAATCATATCATGATCCAGTATACGACATTATGTTATGTATTATTATTAATTAATATAGTATTAAAGTTATTTTCCCTCAGCTTCGGACGAACTTAATGACACCGGGACATGCGGTTTAAAACGGTACGAATAGCAACCCTATCCATTAGCCATTAAGTTATATACCTAATATTGCATAAAAATTAAGTAACAATGATATTATTCCCTAATAAATTACATTTAGTGTACTTATAAATATTATTCGCACTGTAATATGTTTATATTAATTTAATCAACGAACATTTACACTTGTCTATGAAGTCTGCTTAGATATTTTTTTTAAAATAGATATAACTTAAATCGAAAGTCTTTAGTTATAACCTTTTATCAAGATTTTTTCTAAATCATGTCACAATAATGTGATATGATTCTGATTACGCTAAAACCGGTATCATTTTCGGAACATTCGATTGGTTTTTATTCATCAAAATATTATTGTTAAGACATATGATATAGGTAATTGTAACTGCTATTTGTAATTAATTGCTAATTACTATAGCTGGCCACAATATAACTAGGTAAACTACAAGACTATTATTTAAATATTTTAGAATTTGAAATCCGTCATTACATATTTATCACTCGTTCGCGACAGTCGTACACATCTGTAAAAAAACTGTTCGTCATTTCTGTTTGCAGTTTAAACTTTGTAAAAACAAGACAGAGATGGAAGTCAACGTGGGATATTCGAGATGCGCACAGTCACTTGATTACGCCGACGAAGGTCATCACTCCTTGATCGAAGCTCTAGACTTGGCCGGTTACCGCAAGAACACAACTGACGGGTTTCGACGGTGCGGTATTGCAGAGACCTACCGGTCGACGCCAGAACTGAGGACCGATGACTCTGCACCCGTGACCAACCCGGTAGTGAAGTCCGACTCACCACCAGTGTCACCTGTTCTCACGACTGCGGACCAAGCGGAAACGACGAAATGCCTGCAGCAACGTTATGATGGCCTTTCCTTGATCCACGCTCTGGATTTGGCCGTGGATCGTAGGATGGTTACAACGGTCGGGCTACTGCAGTTACGGCCGCTGCGAGAACATGCAGTCGTTTTCAGATCTTCCGCGGAGCTAAGCATTCACTCGCCCTTGTACGGACCGGTGGCAGCTGAAATGCAGCCAAATCCCGCACGGCCCGACCGCCGCAGGTCATTATGGAAGAGGTCCAAACGATTCATGTGGAAATCCATGGTCAACATTACACGCAGAATATGCCTCTGCCAGTGTTCTGTTGACCTGGATTGATTCCGCAAAGTTCAATCTCATCCCCCTGCGCCACCGTGATCCTGTCTATGTTACCTGCAGTTACCACGGTTCACCGCCGGTCAACCGGTTTTTGGCTTGGGTACGTTTGTACCAGGCCCCCGTCGAAATGTCTTGAACCCGCGACGCCCGTTGTGATTGTCGGATACTTCGTCCGTCAATGTTCAAGTCCGCCAATGTTTGTCGGTCTGACGTTTTTCGTTCTCGTTTGTTTGTGGCCGTTAATGCACGTTCGCCGTCATTTTTCCGGCGTCGTACAGTTTTATGCCAACGTCCACCACTCGCCTCAAGCCATACATTTTATGTCATTATTGTTTTGTCTGTATTAAGTTTTCGATTTCACCAACACCATTTATTTGTCATTAACATATTATTATATTATACCATGTTTATACCTTATCTCTCTCTATATACCGTGGTAACTAACTCCCGTCGGCTGACCTCAACAGTTCGCAAGTCGCAAGTTGTTGACGCTAACCGCAATTTATTTAAAAGTAGGAGTGGTTTGTCGTCAACAAATACGCGTTGAAATCAAAGTGTACCTATATACTTCTGCGGTAGCGAAATGTCTGCAGAATACACACACACACACACACGCTGTGTCATAATTAGGGCTAGGATTTATGTGCGATAAAAAATGATGAAATATACATTTGTTTTATTAAAAATATGCAAAAATATGCTAAATTATACCACATAAATATTATTAAATAAACACATTTTCTATAATGATTTTTTTCAAATTACTCTAAATAAATTATATGTTAAAATATGATAAATTAACACTTATACAAGAACATTAAAAAAAAAATTTTAAATCTTTAAACTTATGACGTTAAATATTAAATTATATAATTACATTAAATATTAGTTTATATTATTAAATGCTACTATGATAATATGTTGTTTCGAATTTTAAAATGCAAACGACCGGCGATTTGAACGTAGAATAGATTTATATTGACTAAAACACCTTTCCACATCAAACGATATAATAGATACCACTTATACTAACAGAAAATTATAAAAATTTAAAAATTTAAGTTAAAAAATCAAAATCTCAAAAATCTATAAATATGCAATTATATGCATTATGTTCAAAATATGCAAAAAATAAAATGGTTCTACTTAAACGAGTGGATTAGATTCTAAAATACAAAATTAAATTAATTGATGGTGATTAAAATTTAA
>SSSL01000551.1:0-37253 GCA_008086715.1 Sitobion miscanthi
TATCAGTATTCAAGTCTATACAAAAAAATTCAACTTGTTACATTCCTAAAAAAAAAAAATTGAAGGAGGGTGTTGGCGCCCGTAGGCAAATGCATTTTAGGAAACAAAAAAAGATTTAAGTAACTTATATTTAGGGAATACACATTCCAAACTTCAAACTAAAATGTCAAGAATTTAAAACAAAAAAAACAATTGCCAAATTTAGTTCATTAAAGAAAAATTATTCATAGAGCACCGGTTTATCAATATTCAAGCCTATACAAAAAAATTCAACTTGTTACATTCCTAAAAAAAAAAAATTGAAGGAGGGTGTTGGCGCCCGTAGGCAAATGCATTTTAGGAAACAAAAAAAGATTTAAGTAACTTATATTTAGGGAATACACATTCCAAACTTCAAACTAAAATGTCAAGAATTTAAAACAAAAAAAACAATTGCCAAATTTAGTTCATTAAAGAAAAATTATTCATAGAGCACCGGTTTATCAATATTCAAGCCTATACAAAAAAATTCAACTTGTTACATTCCTAAAAAAAAAAATTGAAGGAGGGTGTTGGCGCCCGCAGGCAAATGCATTTTAGGAAACAAAAAAAGATTTAAGTAACTTATATTTAGGGAATACACATTCCAAACTTCAAACTAAAATGTCAAGAATTTAAAACAAAAAAAACTATTGCCAAATTTAGTTCATTAAAGAAAAATTATTCATAGAGCACCGGTTTATCAATATTCAAGCCTATACAAAAAAATTCAACTTGTTACATTCCTAAAAAAAAAAAATTGAAGGAGGGTGTTGGCGCCCGCAGGCAAATGCATTTTAGGAAACAAAAAAAAATTTAGAAAAATAAAATAATAGGAACACTTATTAAAGAGTTCAAACTAAGAAGTCCATAATCGTAAATGGAAAAACTATTGACATATTTAGTTCATTAAAGAAGGATTATTCATAGAGCACCAAGTTATCAGTATTCAAGTCTAAACACAAAATTCAACATGCTACATTCCAAAAAAAAAAAAATTGAAAGAGGGTGTTGGCGCCCGCAGGCAAAAGCATTTTAGAAAACAAAAAAAAAATTTGGAAAAAATTAAAAAGTAGGTACACACTACTAAAAAAAAAAAAAATTGAAAGGGGTTGTTAGCGCCCGCAGGCAAATGCATTTTAGAAAACAAAAAAAAAAAATTTAGAAAAAATTAAATAGTAGGAACACACATTAAAGAGTTCAAACTAAGATGATTATAATCTTTAATGAAAAAACTATTAAAAATAATTATAGGTAGTTCATTTAAGAAGGATTATTCATAGGGTACCAGATTATCAATGTTCAAGTCTACACAGAAATTAAACTAAAGTCACATTACTAAAAAAAAAAATTGAAAGGGGAGTGTGGGCGCCCGCAGGCAAATGCATTTAAGAAACAAAAAAAAAATTTAGAAAAAATTAATAGTAGGAAACAAACATTAAAGAGTCAAACTAAGATGTCCATAATCTTAAACGGAAAAAAACTTTTCATAATATTAAGTTCATTAAAGAAGGATTGTTCGTATTAGTCAAGGTTATCAATGTTTAATAATTCAAGTAGAGACAAAATCATAAAAAAAATTGAAGGGAGGTGTTGGCGCCCCGCAGCAAATGCATTTTAGAAAACAAAAAAAAAAATATGGAGAAAACTATACTTAAGGATCACATGACAAAGATATAAACAAAATGCCCATAATTTTAAACAGAAAAATTATTCAAAACATGATAGTTTATTAAAGAAGGATTATTCATAGGGTACCAGATTATCAATGTTCAAATCTACACAAAAATTTAACTAGAGCCACATTACTAAATATAAAAATTAGAAGGTGGTGTGGCGCCCGCAGGCAAATGCATTTTAGAGAACAAAAAAAAATTTAGAAAAAATTAAATAGTAGAACACATGTTAAAGTATTAATCTGAGATGTCTCAAATCTTTAATGAAAAAACTATTAAAAATATTATTGGTAGTTCATTTAAGAAGGATTCATCATAGAGTATTAGATTACCTATGTTCAAGTCTACACAAAAAATTGAACAGAGTCACATTACTAAAACAAAAAAATTGAAAGGGGGTGTTGCGCCCGCAGGCAAATGCATTAGAAAACAAAAAAAAAATTTGGAAAAAATTAATAGTAAGAACACACGTTAAAGAGTTCAAACTAAGATGTCCATAATCTTAAATGTAAAAACTATTCTAAATAATTATAGGTAGTTAATTTAAAAAGGATTATTCATAGGGTACCAGATTATCAATGTTCAAGTCTACACAGAAATTCAACTAGAGTCACATTACTAAAAAAAAAAATTGAAAGGGGGGTGTGGGCGCCCGCAGGCAAATGCATTTAAGAAAACAAAAAAAAAATTTGGAAAAAATTAAATAGTAAGAACACACGTTAAAGAGTTCAAACTAAGATGTCCATAATCTTAAATGCAAAAACCATTCAAAATAATTATAGGTAGTTCATTTAAGAAGAATTATTCATGGAGTATTAGATTATCAATGTTCAAGTCTACACAGAATTCAACTAGAGTCACATACTAAAAAAAAAAATTTGAAAGGGGGTGTTGGCGCCCGCATGCAAATGCATTTTAGAAAACAAAAAAAAAAATAGAAAATATTAAATAGTAGGAACACACATTAAAGAGTTCAAACTAAGATGATCATAATCTTTAATGAATAACTATTAAAAATAATTATAGGTAGTTCATTAAGAAGGATTATTCATAGGTACCAGATTATCAATGTTCAAGTCTCCACAAAATTTCAACTAAGTCACACTCCTAAAAAAAAAAATTGAAAGGGGGTGTTGGCGCCCGCAGGCAAATGCATTTTAGAACCAAAAAAAAAAATATGTAGAAAATTATACTTAAGGAATACACATGACAAAGTACAAACAAAATGATCATAATTTAAACATTAAAATTATTCAAAATAATATAGTTTTATTAAAGAAGGATTATTCATAGGGTACCAGATTATCAATGTTCAAGTCTCCACAAAATTTCAACTAAGGTCACACTCCTAAAAAAAAAAAATTGAAAGGGGGGTGTGGGCGCCCGCAGGCAAATGCATTTAAGAAAACCAAAAAAAATTTAGAAAATATTAAATAGTAGGTACACACTAATAAAAAAAAAAAAATTGAAAGGGGGTGTTGGCGCCCGCAGGCAAATGCATTTTAGAAACCAAAAAAAAAAAATATGTAGAAAATTATACTTAAGGAATACACATGACAAAGTACAAACAAAAATGCCTCAATAATTTTAAACAGAAAAACTATCAAAACATATAGTTTATTAAAGAAGGATTATTCATAGGGTACCAGATTATCAATGTTCAAGTCTACACAAAAATTTAACTAGAGTCACATTATTAAAAAAAAAATTGAAAGGGGGTGTTGGCGCCCGTAGGCAAATGCATTTTAGAAACCAAAAAAATATTTAGAAAACAATTTTACTTTAGGAATACACATTACAAAGTACTAACAAAATTGCCCAGAATTTTAAACAGAAAAACTATTCAAAATGATAATCTCACTAAAGAACGATAATACAGAGGGTATCAAACTAAAATATCCAAAATCTTAAACAGTTTTAAATGTTTTAATTAAGATATATATAAAAATTCAAAAAAGTCAATATATAAAAATTAAATTGAATGGCGAACGTGAGACAGCCTCTTTTCAAATTATATAGTATGTACACAGGTATTCAGTGTACTCCTAGGTATAACCGGTTAATGTTGAAATATAGTTTATACAAATCAATCTATTAGAATTCAAAGAATTGAAAATAATTGTTTGAGAAACCCGGGAAATAACACTAAACAAAAGAATACTCTGGAAGCTAAATACAACAGTACCTAATAACTACATTCCAAAAATTAGGTATTGTTTACATTGTAATAATACGAACAGTTATTATGATCAGAGGTGTATCACTTTAATATATGTATTAGAAAATGTATAAAATGAATGTAATTTATTAAGGATGTAAAAAAATGTGGGAAGGAAATCTTGAGATTCTTTGACAATAGGATACCAAAACACAAAACCATTTTTAAATTAAAACTATTGATTTCATACATTTTCTATTTACAAAAACTCATGAGTATTGAAAACATTATAAAATCCTAATAAAATAATATTTTTTTTATTTTATAATTTGTCGTGGGAAAAACAAATCATATTTAATGTTGGCTGTATTTAAGTTTTTAATAACTATACTGGTACAACTCTAGCTGACAGTCTTTAAGACCGTGTTAAAAACTATGATAATTAGTTAACGTCTAATTTCCTGTCCTATCCTTACCTAACCGAACCAAATTAATAATATTTAAATATTTTCTTTCGTTGCTATGTTTACAATATCGAATACCTTGATAGTAAAGTTAGTAGAAAAAGATCTTTGCAAAGCTCACGACCTGTCTCGCTAGTCGTCCATCTACACCATAGCTTCAACCAACCATAGGTTTACCTAACTAACCTCCTTATGACTTATATTAGGACACTTTTTGAATAAAAAGATCCTGAGTTGCAGGTTGCCTAACTTAAGTGTTTGATTATCAAGTTGAACCGTTGACTGTTGACACCTTAATTCATAAATCCTGGATGGAGCCCATATATAATAAAGATATGGATAGGCCACGCCTATGTTAAATACATTTGAGGCCGCGTTCCCGAGGGGGAAGCAATTGAGGCTCCTTTATATTGATAGTAGGTATACTTTATTTTGCCTCAATTGTTCCCCTCGAAGACCATTATGTCCTATCCATATCTTTATTATCTAAGATGGAGCCATATCCAGCTCACTCGTGTAACAATTTGAAGCACATAACGCGCTCAACGAGTCTCTATTAACGATTTTTCAGCATCTATCATCCTCTCACAACACACACTTGGAGACAACACATGCACATGAAAGGTTTTTTTTTAAAACACATTTTTTAATGATTTTTTTAGCTTCATGTTTTTTTTTTAAATACCAGGATAATGTCGAGCATAGGAGCAACTTTATAACGTATTCAATTAATTTTATTTTGGACTTATTGAAACATGCTATGGAGGGTAGTCCTTTTGAGTTTTAGATATTTCAAGTCATAATATGAAATCCCAGCCCTGTCCCCCATACTCTGATATTAAAAGCCCGTCCCACCTTCATATTCTCTATGCAAAAAGTAAATTTAAGACAAATTTGTAAATCAACGCACAGTCTCTCTATTCTATTAATATTTGTGATTTCATTAATTTTCAGTATTTTGTTTAATTAGATTTGGAAAACATGATGATAATACCACATGAAGCACATGATATAAATACCTTCTATATTTGAATTAATCGTTTTTTTTTCAGGTACTTTATTGGTGGACGGCACTTTAACTACGGTCCCTCAACCTACTGTGGCGACTTTGAGGCATTTCCTTTTAGGAAATTAATAAATCCTCAAACAACCCATATATATATGTTATGATATTTATGGACGACACTTGCACCGCGGCCCCTCGATATAGTAATGTGGCGACCCGGCACGTCTCTTTTTAGATTAATGATTAAATACTTAGTCAAGTCTTCCAATTTACTAAACATTTATATTTTGTAATAATTTGGGATAATTTGAAAAAAAATTTGAAATTGAAGAGAGACTGTGTGAAATAACAAAATATGTGGTGTGAAAGGTACATTTTAACGCGTGTTATAATGTAATATATTGAACTTTAGTTAATTTTTTATAATGTAGTATAATAAACATTTGAACATATATTAAAATATACGTATATTATATATAGATTTTAAGTATGATTTTTTTTAGTTTTTAACAGAAATTATGGAGCTAAAAATATAGAAATACCTATGCTATGTTACGGTCCATAGTTCATAGTTTTGTTTCATTTATAATAATAATGCTTTTTTATATACTTTTTCATAAATTAATATTTATTACAGTTGGCTTTTATGATTTGTTAACTATTAGTACGTTTTTTTTGGGAGATCCCTATTATTACAACACCGTTACCAATATGCGGTTTTTTTGGGTTAGTTCGTTTAATAGCATGTTTTCATTTATTTGATTTGTATTTACGCTTATTTTCTTAAAATGTTTTTATATTTTCGTTTCATCCGTTAGAAAATAAATAGGTACCTACCTACCAAGTGTGTGAATAAAGAATTTTTTTTGTAAACCAATTTGAATTATTATTTATTATTATACTTTTTTCATTGCATTAAATTCACAGCCCTGCTAATTACTTTTACTTCCAATCATAATACCTACCACAGTTAGTGTGGTGTCAAAATGTCAACTTGTCAACAATCAACTGCTTGTTCAACTTGATAACACTTAAGAGGATGTCACCATTTAGCGCACCATTTATTTCTCTCTCTGACCCACACACAATCATTTTAGTGTTTTCTTAATCGCACATTTGGTATGCTACGCGTGGTCAAGATGGAAAACAAATAGTGCGCTGACATCCCAACCAGCAAATGATCTTTTTATTCTATCCTATAAGTCGAGGTTGTAAACCTATACCAACCGGTAACGGTTTAGTTTCAGCCATGGAGTCATGGAGCCATGGAGCCATTGGAGCCATGGAGTCTTTGCATTCATGATCCTTCCCTACGTTCGGCATTGTTACATAACTATTCTACCTTTACACATTTTCTTCCCCCGTCTCTCACAGCTATATAAAGGTTCAGCAACTCTAATTCCACACCTCCAAATGATCGGTATTCTGTCTATCCATCTTTTCTTCAGCTAGTCTTCTCGCCCCTCATTTCCCCCCTAAATTAACTTCTTTAGCCACTCTCACTCTCTCTTATCATACAGTGACCGAACCACCTAAACCTATTCTCTCTTGTTTTCACTGCAATATGTACACTACCCGTAATTAATTAATTTCTTATTCTATCCTCTTTTGTACCTTAACACCTAACTTATTATTTTCCACTCCTAATTCCTATTCACTCAGTCTCTAGTTACCTACAAGTCATTGTACTTGATTATCGGTGAAAATATTTAAATATCATTGAGCGAATTCCCTACTCGAAAGAATTACTTAAAAAAATATCATACCTGACCAATTTTCTAATTTTTTAACACGACTTTATTGATAGCCGGAATAGTGTTATACCAGTATAATTACAATACAAATATTGAAAGTTTTCAGGCAATACATCCCCTGATCAATTAACAATAATAAAAAAAACCTACCGAAAAATAAGAAAATACATACCCCGTGACCGAATCAAAATCTACTACGAAACTGTATAAACGTATATGCTTCTACGTTACCGAGTTAACAGATTTTCCGTGACAATAAATATTTAATTCAAGTCTTAAGAGTAAATTTAAACCACAAAATAATATGAAAACAAACTTACGCATAACATCGACTCTTCCAGTAAACCTAGCTGTACTGCACACACGCTGTCGCCGAAGAACCAGCTATCTTCATCCGTCAACATCTCGCTAATTGAAACTTATCTAGTATAGAATACTAGTATCTTTATGCTCTGTATATATTCTGGTTTTCTATTTCAGGGGTAAAAATACATTTTTTTTTGATTTTGAATATGAAAGCTGTGAGATGATCGATATGAATTTCGTGAGAAATCTAGAGGTACTAGAAAACTGAGACGAGTGTGTTGAATGAAATAAATTAAAAAATTGATTAACACAAAAATCGCTTGAAGATTAATTTAATTCAAATAATGAGATGAACCTTATTAGATCATTTAAATTTTCCAGAACAAGCCCCCAGTTGTTGGTCGCATGTCAATTTTAACCATATACTAGACCACAAGTTTATAGACATTCTATAATGCATTTTCCTGCCGGTGGCCCTAGACACTGTTTGGAGAGATTAAATTTCTTTAGTAATTAAATTACGGTACGAATTATAATAGTTACGTAGGTACTAATAAATAATAAAATATTTTTTATTAATCCCAATATTTAAAAATAATGTTTCGAATAAAATAAATAAAAAATTTAAGAAATACCTATTAATTAATATTAAATAACAAAATTACTTAGTAAATTTTGTATTTATTACTATGCCTAAATCAATAGTGTCTAAAGTTATAAAAAAAAAAACCGCTTTTTTTACTTATCAGTACTACTTTTTGGATGTTTAAATATATATTTTATTTTATGTTTTTAATGTTTAAAATGCAGTCTGCACCTTGTGCCAGTGATTTTACACGTAATATAATAAAATTGATACTAGTGATGGGTTAGTTTTTTAAATTATTTACACGATTTCAATAAAAAAATATCTATGAAGTATAAACATCCGCATTTCTATTAACTATAATTCCTGCTAAATTGGTGGTGAAAAAGCGGTATTAAACTTGGCGTGGTGAAACGAAGACGGTCTCGCGTATTTTGTACGTTGCACTTTTGGGATTAAACTTATAAATGCTTCTACGTAACCCAGGTAACAGATTGTCCGTGACAATAAATATTTAATTTAAGCCTAAAAATTAATAATACGAAAACAAACTTACGCGTAAACATCTACTCTTCTGGTGAAACGTAGCTAGAGTGCCGCCGTCGCCGAAGAAACTATCTTTATCCGTCTTCATCTCGCTCCGAACTGAAACTTGAAAGTATCGAAATTATTTTATGCAAATAACCTGAATACCTGATCATAACGAAATGTGCGAGTTTGTGTTAAATACTATCACTTAAATATTATAATGTATACGGACATACGGCTTATAACTGTCCGTCTATATTGCAGATGACTTATTACTTATTTGTTCACTGAAATTATTAGAATTGTTTATCGTCGCCGACGAATGTCGACAATTGACGATTGCCATAGATATTATAAAATATATTATTTATTTCGATAAATCCATAGAACTTTATATTATACTCAGTATCCATACGGTCTATTGATAAACCGTATGTACTTTTACAGAAAGTAATTTGTGATCAGCAATGTACCTATTCTGGTCATCTATTTCAGTTATAGTTCGTATGTCAAATTTAACTATGCAAAATAAATGCTAAATTAAGTACCCTATATAGGTATGCGCCTATTAATCATAATTATTCTACGAACAGGGACTGGAAAACGACGACGACGTTTATATCTCGCGTATTTTATACATTTCTAGTTTAGAACTAAAATATGCGCCTACAACACTTGGATAGCACATTTTTCGTGACATTAAATATTTTTTTTAAGTCTTAAAAGAAAATTTAAGCCCCAAAAGAATATGAAAACAAACTTACTTTAATTATCGACTCTTTCGCCGGAATCCGTTACGTGTGTGAACTGCGACGGCCGCTGAGGAAACGCTCCAGAATACAAAACTTTGAATACTGTGATTTATGAAAAATAAAATTATACGAAACGCACTAAGTTTTTTGTTCATATTTTCTTTGCTTATTGAAATTTTAGAATTTTTAATCGACTGCGTCTTCTGCAACGACTTTGAGATTTGCCATAGATAAATAAATAAATGATAGATATTATACTATACATCGGTGCCTACGTCAATATGATGAATCCACGGATATAATACGAGTATAATGCAACTTTTTATATCAAAGACTTCCGTGTTAAGGAACAATTTGTTCATTGAAATTTGATATGACAATAAACGAAAATAGTTTATAATTTTGAATTTAATTATAATAATATGATATAGGTATTATTTAAATTATTATTTTCGTTTATTAATTTAATTATTGATTAAGATGGTGAATAGATATTAGAAGTACAAGCATATTTTTATAAAAGCATATTGTATTTAATGAATTATTAAATAAAAATGTGATTACTGGATTTTAGAGTTAACATAAAGCCATAAACGTATACAGTAAAATACTATAATACCAACTAGATTTATAAAACTCCAAGTCTATAATTTTAAATTCTGAGCGGATTGATAACTGTATTAATTTTACAATGATGTGTTCTTTATTTTTTCAATATTTTTAATTATTTTTTCTTGTAGTCTGTGTAAACGATAAGTATTCGTAATAAAGATTTAATTTTCATATATAATATTATATTATAGGCACTCAGTATGTAATCATAAGTTTATTTTTAGTTTAGTTTAATTATATGTATTTAGTAAATAATAATAGGTATACGAAATTGTGTTTTCGAATAGCAATTTATTGTTTGTATTAGTATTTAGTAGGTACCTACAACACACCATAATAGGGAACTAAAATGTTGTGTAAATGATGTACAAATGTTTTTGGTGTTTTAAGGCTGCTAAAGATCAATTTATGAGAATATTTGCATTGAGTTGTTAGGATTATTTTATAGAAGATACTTACATATAGGTAAGTCGATCAGAAACTATATTTACACTGAATGTTAATAGTAAATGCTATTAAAATATCTATTATTTGTATTTATTTGTTAATAATTTAAGACTTAAATATTAGCAGTATCTTGTTCCTTTCACAAAGTATTTTTTAATTATTTTTAATTGAGATTTTAATGAGAAAAAAGACTGTCTATATTGATTACAACTAACTTAGTTTAAAGTGTATTGTTATGTTAAAATATAATGAAAAATAATAATTATAGTAAAATTGCAAAACATTTAATACCTATATCTAACCATCTTGGGTATGAACTACACTAAAAATGGTGTAAGTATGCTAATAAAACATATGATGAGTACCTATAATATGTATAAAAAAATATAAGATTAAATAAATAATAACATTATATTGTTTTAAACTACTTCGCGCAAACCTAAGGTGATACCGGCGTATAGTATAATATGCAAAAAGGTACGTATTAAACTTGTCGCGATGAAACGAAGACGGCCTTGGACTGTTTGGTGTCTCGCGTATTTTATACATCGAACTTTTGGGATTAAACTTATAAATGCTTTACGTCACCCATTTACAAGATTGTCCGTGGCAATAAGTATTTAATTTAAGACGAAAAAGTAAATGTAAAAAGAATTAATATAAAAACAAACCTGCGCGTAAACATTGACTCTTCTGATGAAACCAGCTAGGTAGAGTGCCGCCATCGCCGAAGAAACAGTATCTTCATCCATCTTCATCTCGATCGATGAGCTTAACTTGAAAGTATCGAAATATTTTATGAAAATAACCGGAGCATAACAACATTTGTGAGTTTGTGTTAAAACTTACATTATAATATAATATACGGTTTAACGAACTGTCCGCCTATATTGATGGCTTATTATTGTTTTTGTACACGAAATCAAATACAAAATAGTTATTTGGAAATTATTAAAATTGTTAATCTTCGCCAACGAATTTCGACAATTGACGATTGCCATAGATATTTTAAAAGATTATATTACTATGATAAATCCATAGAATTTATATATTATACTCAGTGCCCATACGGTATATTAATAAATCTATGTTCTTTTACAGAAATCGCAGCAGTGATTAGCAATGTACCTATTCTGGTTTTCTATTTCAGTTCGTATGCCAAGTTTAACTATACAAACTGGTCCACAAGTTTAAACAATTACAGAACAAACATTAGTATATCTATTAAGTATCTTACAAGTATATCTTATATCAAATTAGAGCACCGATATAAATATGTAAATAAAAAAATATTATTTTATTTTATTGAAGTAGTATAATATAGATATAGTAAAATTTTTACCTAAAGGGCTGTATGCTGAGAAGGTAATACCTTGTAATACACTATTTTGGTTTAAATGCTAATAAGGCTATAAACTGTATATATTATATATTAATATGATTTTAGGGTATAGCATATTCCTTTAAGTAGGTACCTATTATAATACTTGTGTACTACTATATTGCATAGGTCATGTTGTATGTTACGATAGGTATTATTCAGTTATTCAAAAACACTTATGTATCACTTTTTTTCAATAATCTATCATTTATATCCAGTTACTTCTAAGTGTATCTTCCACCTACTAACTATTATTGATTACAACCTGCTAATAGATTATTCTTTTTAGATCCAAAGATAGGATTTTTTAAACATGTACCTATATTGTTTATATTTTATTTTTTTACAATAATTGCTTCCTTTACATTTTATTGACCTGTTTAAATTTTAATCAGCATCAATTAATTTAATTTTGTATTTTAGAATCACTGTCTGGTTGGAATAATACAACACAAGACAACAAGGTATTTAAAAATATAATTTCAAATATTTTGAAACATTGCTGCCAACATCAACATCACAAAAACTTACAGAAGCAATCACTGGAATAGATTAGAGATTTTTTTTTAATTTAAAATTCATAAGCTGGGATATCGCATATACAGGAATAAAAAAGAAATTTTATAATATTATTTTAAAAATTATATTTTTTCAAATAATAAAAAAATGGTAAATCTTTATTACAGTTCTCCTTAGTGTATCTCACTATTGAATTAATTACTGTTATAATATATGTATTAAATTTGTGTTACATGAAAGAGAATATTGAAATTAGAAAAACGGTTCTCAACAAAGGAGGTGGATGGCAGTGTGATAAAAAAAAACATTCTTAATTTGAAGGTATACCTACATATATTATAAACATTGTTTATTCAAATAGAATAAATACACCGAACCCCACAAACACCGAAAATGTCACTGCTGATTAATTAATTATGTCTGGTCAATACATTTTAACTTTTGTGGAATCGTAAAAAATAGACCTACAACCGTCCCAACACTAAATTCGCACTTTTGTGGAACTCGGTGCACCCCATTTTAAACCCAGTATGCAAATAACTGATTTAAAAAAATTAAATAAATTAAAAAATTATACTGTAGGGATACACACAACAAAGTTCAAACTAAAATATCCAGAATCTTAAACAGAAAAAACTAATCGCGGTCGAGAATGAAAGGGTTCTAAATCGTATTCATAAAATTGCCCAGGAGAGCAATTTTAAGGTTTGAGTTCAAAAGTTTTACTCCTTGAAAAAAATTTTAAAAAAGTTTTAAAGTACGCAGAACCTTGTATAGTTTAATTCAAAACATTAAAATAATAATTTGGTATATTGGTTGATATACAAATTATAAAATGTTTAGTATGAAAAGGTTCTATAAAATTAGAATATTTAGAACTTTTTCATCCTAAAATAAAAAAAAATTATGTTTAATTAGAACTCTTTTGTATATATATTATTTTTCTTATAGTTAGATAAATCTTTTCTGCATAACGCTTTCTCTTTTTTATTAATCTTCTATCAAGAAACAATGTAATAATTATTTGGTTTATTGTTGGTATAGTAATAAATTTAATTAGAGACTTTTCAACCTTTTACTTTTAAAAAAATTGTGAACTATGATCGTATAATCATATATGTTAATATAGAAGATGCACTTTTGCATGTTAAAACCATTTTAGTTACAAAGTGACTTTCGAAAAAATGCGATTAAGAACCTTTGAATTCTAGATCCACGTAAGAGAAATATTTAGTTCACTAAAGAAGGATTATTGTTAGGGTACCAGATTATCAATGTTCAAGTCTCCACAAAAATTCAACTAGAGTCACACTATTAAAAAAAAAAAATTGAAAGGGGGGTGTGGGCGCCCGCAGGCAAATGCATTTAAGAAAACAAAAAAAAATTTAGAAAAAATTAAATAGTAGGAACACACATTAAAGAGTTCAAACGAAGATGTCCATAATCTTAAACGGAAAAAAACTTTTCATAATATTAAGTTCATTAAAGAAGGATTGTTCGTATTAGTCAAGGTTATCAATGTTTAATAATTCAAGTAGAGACAAAATCATAAAAAAAATTAGAAGGGAGGTGTTGGCGCCCGCAGGCAAAAGCATTTTAGAAAACAAAAAAAAAAATTTGGAAAAAATTAAATAGTAGGTACACAATAATAAAAAAAAAAAAAATTGAAAGGGGGTGTTAGCGCCCGCAGGCAAATGCATTTAAGAAAACAAAAAAAAATTAGAAAAAATTAAATAGTAGGAACACACAGGTTATCAATGTTTAATAATTCGGCTAGAGACAAAAACATAAAAATAATTAGAAGGGAGGTGTTGGCGCCCGCAGGCAAATGCATTTTAGAAAACAAAAAAAAAAATATGGAGAAAACTATACTTAAGGAATACACATGACAAAGTATAAACAAAAATGCCCAATAATTTTAAACAGAAAAATTATTCAAAACATATAGTTTATTAAAGAAGGATTATTCATAGGGTACCAGATTATCAATGTTCAAATCTACACAAAAATTTAACTAGAGCCACATTACTAAAATATAAAAATTAGAAGGTGGTGTGTGGCGCCGCAGGCAAATGCTTTTTAGAGAACAAAAAAAAATTTAGAAAAAATTAATAGTAGGAACACATGTTAAGAGTTTACATCTGAGAGTCTATAATCTTTAATGAAAAAACTATTAAAAAGAATTATTGGTAGTTCATTTAAGAAGGATTAATCATAGAGTATTAGATTATCTATGTTCAAGTCTACACGAAAATTGAACAAGAGTCACATTACTAAAACAAAAAAATTGAAAGGGGGTGTTGGCGCCCGCAGGCAAATGCATTTTAGAAAACAAAAAAAAAATTTGGAAAAAAAATTAAATAGTAAGAACACACGTTAAAGAGTTCAAACTAAGATGTCCATAATCTTAAATGTAAAAACTATTCTAAATAATTATAGGTAGTTAATTTAAAAAGGATTATTCATAGGGTACCAGATTATCAATGTCAAGTCTACACAGAAATTCAACTAGAGTCACCATTACTAAAAAAAAAATTGAAGGGGGGGGTGTGGGCGTCCACAGGCAAATGCATTTAAGAAACCAAAAAAATTACGGAGGAAAATTATCCTTAAGGAATACACATGACAAAGTACAAACAAAAATGCTCAATAATTTAAAGAAAAAACTATTCAAAAACATTAGTTTATTAAAGAAGGATTATTCATAGGGTACCAGAATACAATGTTCAAGTCTAAACAGAAATTTAACTAGAGTCACATTACTAAAAAAAAAAATTTAAGGGGAGTGTGGGCGCCCGCAGGCAAATGCATTAAGAAAACAAAAAAAAATTAGAAAAAATTAAATAGTAGGAACACACATTAAAGAGTTCAAACTAAGATGTCCATAATCTTAACGGAAAAAAACTTTTCATAATATTAAGTTCATTAAAGAAGGATTGTCGTATTAGTCAAGATTATCATTGTTTCATAATTCGGCTAGATACAAACTCATAAAAAAAATTAGAAGGGAGGGAGGTGTTGGCGCCCGTGAGCAAAAGCATTTTAGAAAACAAAAAAAAAATTTGGAAAAAATTAAATAGTAGGTACACCACAAACAAATAAAAAAAAAAATTGAAAAGGGGGGTGTTTAGCGGGTTAGGCCCGCTAGGCACAATGCATTTTAGAAAACCAAATAATATTAGAAACACTTTTACTTTAAAAAAATCAAACCATTACAAAGTACTAACAATGGCCCAGAATTTAAACAGAAAAAACTAAAAAAACATATAGTTTATTAAAGAAGGATTATTCATAGGGTACCAGATTATCAATGTTCAAATCTACACAAAATTTAACTAGAGCCACATTACTAAAATATTAAAAATTAGAAGGTGGTGTGGCGCCCGCAGGCAAATGCATTTTAGAGAACAAAAAAAAATTAGAAAAAATTAAATAGTAGGAACACATGTTAAAGAGTTACATATGAGATGTGTCTATAATCTTAATGAAAAACTATTAAAAAATATTATGGTCGTTATTTAAGAAGGATTAATCATAGAGTATTAGATTATCTATGTTCAAGTCTACACGAAAATTGAACAAGAGTCACATACTAAAACAAAAAAATTGAAGGGGGTGTTGGCGCCCGCAGGCAATGCATTTTAGAAAACAAAAAAAAATTTGGAAAAAATTAAATAGTAAGAACACACGTTAAAGAGTTCAACTAAGATTCATAATCTTAAACGGAAAAAAAAACTTTTCATAATATTAAGTCATTAAAGAAGGATTGTCGTATTAGTCAGGTTACAATGTTAATAATTCAAGTAGAGACAAAATCATTAAAAAAAATTAGAAGGGAGGTGTTGGCGCCCGCAGGCAAAAGCATTTTAAAAAAAAAAAAAAAAATTTGGAAAAAATTAAATAGTAGTACACACTAATAAAAAAAAAAAAATGGAATGGAAAGGTGGTGGGTTAGCCCGCAGGCAAATGCATTTAAGTAAACAAAAAAATTAGAAAAAATTAAATAGTAGGAACACACAGGTATCAATGTTTAATAATTCGGCTAGAGACAAAAACATAAAAAAAATTAGAAGGGAGGTGTTGGCGCCCGCAGGCAAATGCATTTTAGAAAACAAAAAAAAAATATGGAGACAAACTATACTTAAGGAATACACATGACAAAGTATAAACAAAAATGCCCAATAATTAAACAGAAAAATTATTCAAAAAAGATATAGTATTAAAGAAGGATATTCATAGGGTACCCGATTATCAATGTTCAAATCTACACAAAATTTAACTAGAGCCACATTACTAAAATATAAAAATTGAAAGGGTGGTTTGGCGCCCGCAGGCATGCATTTTAAAACAAAAAAAAAATTGGAAAAAATTAAATAGTAAGAACACACAGTTAAGAGTTTCAAACTAAGATGTCCATAATCTTAAATGTAAAAACTATTCTAAATAATTATAGTTAGTTAATTTTAAAAAGTCTTATTCATGGGTACCAGATATCAATGTTCAAGTCTACACAAATTCAACTAGACACCTTACTAAAAAAAAAATTGAAAGGGGGGTGTGGGCGTCCACAGGCAAATGCTTTAAGAAACCAAAAAAAATTACGGAGAAATTATACTTAGGAATACACATGACAAAGTACAAACAAAATGCTCAATAATTTTAAACAGAAACTATTCAAAACATATAGTTTATTAAAGAAGGATTATTCATAGGTACCAGAATAAATCAATGTTCAAGTCTAAACAGAAATTTAACTAGAGTCACATTACTAAAAAAAAAATTGAAAGGGGAGTGTGGGCGCCCGCAGGCAATGCTTTAATTTAGAAAACAAAAAAAAAATTTAGAAAAAATTAAATAGTAGGAAACACACCTTAAAGAGTTCAAACTAGATTTCCATAATCCTAAACGGAAAAAAACTTTTATAATATTAAGTTCAAAAGAAGGATTGTTCGTATTAGTCAAGATTATCATTGTTTCATAATTCGGCTAGATACAAAATCATAAAAAAAAATTAGAAGGGAGGTGTTGGCGCCCGCAGGCAAAAGCATTTTAGAAAACAAAAAAAAAAAATTGGAAAAAATTAAATAGTAGGTACAACACAAATAAAAAAAAAAAATTGAAAGGGGGTTTAGCGCCCGCAGGCAATGCATTTAGAAAACAAAAAAAAAATTTAGAAAATTAAATAGTAGGAACACACAAAAGTTAAAGAGTTCAGATGATTATAATCTTTAATGAAAAAACTATTAAAAATTTATAGGTAGTTCATTTAAGAAGGATTATTCATAGGGTACCAGATTATCAATGTTCAAGTCTACACAGAATTAAACTAGAGTCACATTACTAAAAAAAAAAAAAATTGAAAGGGGAGTGTGGGCGCCCGCGAGGCAATGCATTTAAGAAAACAAAAAAAAATTTAGAAAAAATTAAATAGTAGGAACACACATTAAAGAGTTCAAACTAAGATGTCCATAATCTTAAACGGAAAAAACTTTTTATTCGTATGAGTCAAGGTTATCATTGTTTATAATTCGGCTAGAAAACAATCATAAAAAAAAAAAATTAAAAGGGAGGTGTTGGCGCCCGCAGGCAAATGCATTTAGAAAACCAAAAAATATTTAGAAACATTTTACTTTAGGAATACACATTACAAATACAACAAAATTGCCCAGAATTTTAAACACAGAAAAACTATTCAAAACATATAGTTTATTAAGAAGGATTATTCAGGGTACCAGATTATCAATGTTCAAATCTAAACTACACAAAATTTAACTAGAGCCACATTACTAAAATATAAAAATTAGAAGGTGGTGTGGCGCCCGCAGGCAAATGCATTTTAGAGAACAAAAAAAAAATTTAAGAAAATTAAATAGTAGGAACCATGTTAAGAGTTAAATCTGAGATGTCTATAATCTTTAATGAAAAAACTATTAAAAATAATTATTGGTAGTTCATTTAAGAAGGATTAATCATAGAGTATTAGATTATCTAGTTCAAGTCTACACGAAAATTGAACAAGAGTCACATTACTAAAACAAAAACTTGAAAGGGTGTTGGCGCCCGCAGGCAAATGCATTTAGAAAACAAAAACAAATTTGGAAAATTAAATAGTAAGAACACGTTAAAGAGTTCAAACTAAGATGTCCATAATCTTAATTAAAAACTATTCTAAATAATTATAGGTAGTTAATTTAAAAAGGATTATTCATAGGTACCAGATTATCATGTTCAAGTCTAACACAGAAATTCAACTAGAGTCACATTACTAAAAAAAAAATTGAAAGGGGGTGTTGGCGCCCGCAGGCAAATGCATTTAGAAAACCAAAAAAAAAATATGTAGAAAATTATACTTAAGGAATACACATGAAAAGTACAAACAAAAATGATCAATAAATTTAAACATTAAAATTATTCAAAACATATAGTTTATTAAAGAAGGATTATTCATAGAGTATTAGATTATCAATGTTAAGTCTACACAGAAATTCAACTAGAGTCACATAACCTAAAAAAAAAAAATTGAAAGGGTGTTGGCGGCGCCGCAGGCAAATGCATTTAAGAAAACAAAAAAAAAATTTAGAAAAAATTAAATAGTAGGAACACACATTAAAGAGTTCAAACTAAGATGTCCATAATCTTAAACGGAAAAAAACTTTTCATAATATTAAGTTCATTAAAGAAGGATTGTTCGTATTAGTCAAGATTATCATTGTTTCATAATTCGGCTAGATACAAAATCATAAAAAAAAATTAGAAGGGAGGTGTTGGCGCCCGCAGGCAAAAGCATTTAGAAAACAAAAAAAAATTTGGAAAAATTTAAATAGTAGGTACACACAAATAAAAAAAAAAAATTGAAAGGGTGTTAGCGCCCGCAGGCAAATGCATTTTAGAAAACAAAAAAAAATTTAGAAAAAATTAATAGTAGGAACAACATTAAGAGTTCAAACTAAGATGATTATAATCTTTAATGAAAAAACTATTAAATAATTATAGGTAGTTCATTTAAGAAGGATTATTCATAGGGTACCAGATTATCAATGTTCAAGTCTACACAGAAATTAAACTAGAGTCAAATTACTAAAAAAAAAAAATTGAAAGGGGAGTGGGGCGCCCGCAGGCAAATGCATTTAAGAAAACAAAAAAAAATTTAGAAAAAATTAAATAGTAGGAACACACATTAAAGAGTTCAAACTAAGATGTCCATAATCTTAAACGGAAAACTTTTTATTCGTATGAGTCAAGGTTATCATTGTTTAATAATTCGGCTAGAAACAAAATCATAAAAAAAATTAAAAGGGAGGTGTTGGCGCCCGCAGGCAAATGCATTTTAGAAAACCAAAAAAATATTTAGAAACTTTTACTTTAGGAATACACATTACAAAGTACTAACAAAATTGCCCAGAATTTTAAACAGAAAAACTATTCAAAACATATAGTTTATTAAAGAAGGATTATTCATAGGGTACCAGATTATCATGCAAGCTCAAAAACACAAAATTTAACTAGAGCCACATTACTAAAATATAAAAATTAGAAGGTGGTGTGGCGCCCGCAGGCAAATGCATTTTAGAGAACAAAAAAAAAATTTAGAAAAAATTAAATAGTAGGAACACATGTTAAAGAGTTAAATCTGAGATGTCTATAATCTTTAATGAAAAAACTATTAAAAATAATTATTGGTAGTTCATTTAAGAAGGATTAATCATAGAGTATTAGATTATCTATGTTCAAGTCTACACGAAAATTGAACAAGAGTCACATTACTAAAACAAAAAAATTGAAAGGGGGTGTTGGCGCCCGCAGGCAAATGCATTTTAGAAAACAAAAAAAAAATTTGGAAAAAATTAAATAGTAAGAACACACGTTAAAGAGTTCAAACTAAGATGTCCATAATCTTAAATGTAAAAACTATTCTAAATAATTATAGGTAGTTAATTTAAAAAGGATTATTCATAGGGTACCAGATTATCAATGTTCAAGTCTACACAGAAATTCAACTAGAGTCACATAACTAAAAAAAAAAATTGAAAGGGGGTGTTGGCGCCCGCAGGCAAATGCATTTTAGAAACAAAAAAAAAATTAGAAATAATTAAATAGTAGGAACACACATTAAAGAGTTCAACTAAGATGATTATAATCTTTAATGAATAAACTATTAAAAATAATTATAGGTATTTCATTTAAGAAGGATTATTCATAGGGTACCAGATTATCAATGTTCAAGTCTCCACAAAATTTCAACTAAGGTCACACTCCTAAAAAAAAAAATTTGAAAGGGGGTGTTGGCGCCCGCAGGCAAATGCATTTTAGAAACCAAAAAAAAAAAATATGTAGAAAATTATACTTAAGGAATACACATGACAAAGTACAAACAAAAATGATCAATAAATTTAAACATTAAAATTATTCAAAACATATAGTTTATTAAAGAAGGATTATTCATAGAGTATTAGATTATCAATGTTCAAGTCTACACAGAAATTCAACTAGAGTCACATAACTAAAAAAAAAAAATTGAAAGGGGGGTGTGGGCGCCCGCAGGCAAATGCATTTAAGAAAACAAAAAAAAATTTAGAAAATATTAAATAGTAGGTACACACTAATAAAAAAAAAAATTGAAAGGGGGTGTTGGCGCCCGCAGGCAAATGCATTTTAGAAACCAAAAAAAAAAAATATGTAGAAAATTATACTTAAGGAATACACATGACAAAGTACAAACAAAAATGCTCAATAATTTTAAACAGAAAAACTATTCAAAACATATAGTTTATTAAAGAAGGATTATTCATAGGGTACCAGATTATCAATGTTCAAGTCTACACAAAAATTTAACTAGAGTCACATTATTAAAAAAAAAATTGAAAGGGGGTGTTGGCGCCCGTAGGCAAATGCATTTTAGAAAACCAAAAAAATATTTAGAAACAATTTTACTTTAGGAATACCATTACAAAGTACTAACAAAATGCCCAGAATTTTAAACAGAAAAACTATTCAAATGATAATCTCACTAAAGAACGATAATACAGAGGGTATCAAACTAAAATATCCAAATCTTAAACAGTTTTTAAATGTTTTAAATTAAGATATATATAAAAAATTCAAAAAAGTCAAATATATAAAAATTAAATTGAATGGCGAACGTGAGACAGCCTCTTTCAAAATTTATAGTATGTACACAGGTATTCAGTGTACTCCTAGGTATAACCGGTTAATGTTGAAATATATTTATACAAATCAATCTATTAGAATTCAAAGAATTGAAAAATAATTGTTTTGAAACCCGGTTGAAATAACCTACAAAAGAATACTCTGGAAGCTAAATACAACAGTACCTAATAACTACATTCCAAAAATTAGGTATTGTTTACATTGTAATAATACGAACAGTTATTATGATCAGAGGTGTATCACTTTAATATATGTATTAGAAAATGTATAAAAATGAATGTAATTTATTAAGGATGTAAAAAAATGTGGGAAGGAAATCTTGAGAATTCTTTGACAATAGGATACCAAAACACAAACCATATTTTAATTAAAACTATTGATTTCATACATTTTCTATTTACAAAAACTCATGAGTATTGAAAACATTATAAATCCTAATAAAATAATATTTTTTTATATTTTAATTTGTCGTGGTAAAAACATCATTATTTAATGTTGGCTGTATTTAAGTTTTTAATAACTATACTGGTACAACTCTAGCTGACAGTCTTTAAGACCGTGTTAAAAACTATGATATTAGTTAACGTCTAATTTCCTGTCCTATCCTTACCTAACCGAACCAAATTAATAATATTTAAATATTTTCTTTCGTTGCTATGTTTACAATATCGAATACCTTGATAGTAAAGTTAGTAGAAAAAGATCTTTGCAAAGCTCACGACCTGTCTCGCTAGTCGTCCATCTACACCATAGCTTCAACCAACCATAGGTTTACCTAACTAACCTCCTTATGACTTATATTAGGACACTTTGAATAAAAAGATCCTGAGTTGCAGGTTGCCTAACTTAAGTGTTTGATTATCAAGTTGAACCGTTGACTGTTGACACCTTAATTCATAAATCCATGGATGGAGCCCATATATAATAAAGATATGGATAGGCCACGCCTATGTTAAATACATTTGAGGCCGCGTTCCCGGAGGGGAAGGCAATTGAGGCTCCTTTATATTGATAGTAGGTATACTTTATTTGGCCTCAATTGTTCCCCTCGAAGACCATTATGTCCTATCCATATCTTTATTATCTAAGATGGAGCCATATCCAGCTCACTCGTGTAAACAATTTGAAGCACATAAACGCGCTCAACGAGTCTCTATTAACGATTTATCAGCATCTATCCTCTCACAACACACACTTGGAGACAACACATGCACATGAAAGGTTTTTTTTAAAACAACATTTTTAATGATTTTTTTTAGCTTCATGTTTTTTTTTTAAATACCAGGATAATGTCGAGCATAGGAGCAACTTTATAACGTATTCAATTAATTTTATTTTGGACTTATTGAAACATGCTATGGAGGGTAGTCCTTTTGAGTTTTAGATATTTCAAGTCATAATATGAAATCCCAGCCCTGTCCCCCATACTCTGATATTAAAAGCCCGTCCCACCTTCATATTCTCTATGCAAAAAGTAAATTTAAGACAAATTTGTAAATCAACGCACAGTCTCTCTATTCTATTAATATTTGTGATTTCATTAATTTTCAGTATTTTGTTTAATTAGATTTGGAAAACATGATGATAATACCACATGAAGCACATGATATAAATACCTTCTATATTTGAATTAATCGTTTTTTTTTTCAGGTACTTTATTGGTGGACGGCACTTTAACTACGGTCCCTCAACCTACTGTGGCGACTTTGAGGCATTTCCTTTTAGGAAATTAATAAATCCTCAAACACCAATATAATATATGTTATGATATTTATGGACGACACTTGCACCGCGGCCCCTCGATATAGTAATGTGGCGACCCGGCACGTCTCTTTTAGATTAATGATTAAATACTTAGTCAAGTCTTCCAATTTACTAAACATTTATATTTTGTAGATAATTTGGGATAATTTGAAAAAAAATTTGAAATTGAAGAGAGACTGTGTGAAATAACAAAATATGTGGTGTGAAAGGTACATTTTAACGCGTGTTATAATGTAATATATTGAACTTTAGTTAATTTTTTATAATGTAGTATAATAAACATTTGAACATATATTAAAATATACGTATATTATATATAGATTTTAAGTATGATTTTTTTTAGTTTTTAACAGAAATTATGGAGCTAAAAATATAGAAATACCTATGCTATAATAGTTCATAGTTTTGTTTCATTTATAATAATAATGCTTTTTTATATACTTTTTCATAAATTAATATTTATTACAGTTGGCTTTTATGATTTGTTTGAACTATTAGTACGTATTTTTTTGGGAGATCCCTATTATTACAACACCGTTACCAATATGCGGTTTTTTTGGGTTAGTTCGTTTAATAGCATGTTTTCATTTATTTGATTTGTATTTACGCTTATTTTCTTAAAATGTTTTTATATTTTCGGTTCATCCGTTAGAAAAATAAATAGGTACCTACCTACCAAGTGTGTGAATAAAGAATTTTTTTTGTAAACCAATTTGAATTATTATTTATTATTATACTTTTTTCATTGCATTAAATTCACAGCCCTGCTAATTACTTTTACTTCCAATATAATACCTACCACAGTTAGTGTGGTGTCAAAATGTCAACTTGTCAACAATCAACTGCTTGTTCAACTTGATAACACTTAAGAGGATGTCACCATTTAGCGCACCATTTATTTCTCTCTCTGACCCACACACAATCATTTTAGTGTTTTCTTAATCGCACATTTGGTATGCTACGCGTGGGTCAAAGATGGAAAACAAATAGTGCGCTGACATCCCAACCAGCAAATGATCTTTTTATTCTATCCTATAAGTCGAGGTTGTTAAACCTATACCAACCGGTAACGGTTTAGTTTCAGCCATGGAGTCATGGAGCCATGGAGCCATTGGAGCCATGGAGTCTTTGCAATTCATGATCCTTCCCTACGTATTCGGCATTGTTAACATAACTATTCTACCTTTACACATTTTCTTCCCCCGTCTCTCACAGCTATATAAAGGTTCAGCAACTCTAATTCCACACCTCCAAATGATCGGTATTCTGTCTATCCATCTTTTCTTCAGCTAGTCTTCTCGCCCCTCATTTCCCCCCTAAATTAACTTCTTTAGCCACTCTCACTCTCTCTTATCATACAGTGACCGAACCACCTAACCTATTCTCTCTTGTTTTCACTGCAATATGTACACTACCCGTAATTAATTAATTTCTTTTCTATCCTCTTTTGTACCTTAACACCTAACTTATTATTTTCCACTCCTAATTCCTATTCACTCAGTCTCTAGTTACCTACAAGTCATTGTACTTGATTATCGGTGAAAATATTTAAATATCATTGAGCGAATTCCCTACTCGAAAGAATTACTTAAAAAAATATCATACCTGACCAATTTTCTAATTTTTTAACACGACTTTATTGATAGCCGGAATAGTGTTATACCAGTATAATTACAATACAAATATTGAAAGTTTTCAGGCAATACATCCCCTGATCAATTAACAATAATAAAAAGAAACCTACCGAAAAATAAGAAAATACATACCCCGTGACCGAATCAAAATCTACTACGAAACTGTAGTAAACGTATATGCTTCTACGTTACCGAGTTAACAGATTTTCCGTGACAATAAATATTTAATTCAAGTCTTAAGAGTAAATTTAAACCACAAAATAATATGAAAACAAACTTACGCATAAACATCGACTCTTCCAGTAAAACCTAGCTGTACTGCAGCACACGCTGTCGCCGAAGAAACAGCTATCTTCATCCGTCAACATCTCGCTAATTGAAACTTATCTAGTATAGAATACTAGTATCTTTATGCTCTGTTATATATTCTGGTTTTCTATTTCAGGGGTAAAAATACATTTTTTTTTGATTTTGAATATGAAAGCTGTGAGATGATCGATATGAATTTCGTGAGAAATCTAGAGGTACTAGAAAACTGAGACGAGTGTGTTGAATGAAATAAATTAAAAAATTGAAGAACACAAAAATCGCTTTAAAATTAATTTAATTCAAATAATGAGATGAACCTTATTAGATCATTTAAATTTTCCAGAACAAGCCCCCAGTTGTTGGTCGCATGTCAATTTTAACCATATACTAGACCACAAGTTTATAGACATTCTATAATGCATTCTCCTGCCGGTGGCCCTAGACACTGTTGGAGAGATTAAATTTCTTTAGTAATTAAATTACGCTACGAATTATAATAGTTACGTAGGTACTTGTCCAATACTCGACTATCAGAATTTAAATTAAAGAATGTGATATACCTAGGTAACCTATCGATCGATTCTAAAACAGAAACTTAACCTAGGTATAAATAATATCACAATATCAAATAGTGAAAATTTGAAGAAAATATCCTATAGGTATATCCTGTTAAACTCCCAAAATAAAACGTACATTTGAGGTGTTCTCTTAAAACCCAAATGCTTAATGCCCGTACCCCGTACGCATAGAAAATGTATGTTTCACATTTAACGAAAACTTAAACTATCGTGACGGATCGGAATTACGAAGAACGTAAAAGACAAAAATAATCGTCACCAAGTGGTAGGTATAATCTGCTATGTACTTACAAATCATATTAAATAACATTAATCATTATGTATTTTCTTATTTTATTAGGTATAGTTTAAGGTATTTTTTATAATATCCTAATTTTTGTACACCTATAACAACTGGATTTTAAAAACTACTCTACGTCTACCGGGTACATAAGTTTGTCCGACAATAAATATTTACATAAGGTCTATCGCGTCAACAGAGTAGAAGGAAAAAACTTACGTAATTATTTATTCTTCCGGCGAAACGCGTTCCCTTCGAGTGTATAATAATATTGTCTAGTGTCAGAGCTGTGCGTCTCCACCAGGTAAAGTGCAACGCGCGTCTTCATATCTCCGATCCAAAAGTTCAGTCTGGAAGTATTGAGATTAATGACATTTATAAAATAGGCACCTAGCTCAACAACCAGAATGGAATGAAATATGTGAGTACGTATTGGAATCGCTGTTCGTCTCAGACGATTGTCATTTGCCATAGATTATTTATAATTATAACTTAATCGTCCTAACCATAGAATATATATATATGGCCCTAACCGATGGATGATGGATATTTTACACATTATCTTTAAAAAACATTCATTTGTTTCTACTAGACGCAAATGTGGTAAATTGAATTCAAATTTATAATATAAATAACGGTTTTTTACTTGGTAACCATTTATTTATTACTTTGTTTATTAACTAATTATAATTGATATAAAATAATAATTAAGTAAAAATAGTTTTATTGATCCCAATATTTAAAAATAATGTTTCGAATAAAATAATAAAAATAATTTAAGAAATACCTATTAATTAATATTAAATAACAAAATAACTAAATAAATTTTGTATTATTACTACCTATGCACTAAGTCAATGGTCCCTGAAGTTATACAAAAACACCGCTTTTTTAACTTATCAATACTACTTTCTGGATGTTTTTTTTATTAACTTGTATTTTATACTCATTTAGTGTACAAAATTACATATTGAAAAAACCACATTTAAATAACATTATTAACACACAATGATTATGACTATAATCATTTTTGAATAAGAAAAATAATGTAAAGGAATATTAATCGTTTACCTCTAAGAGTATAGGTAGCGATTTGACGTTATCAGTCAATCCGGTGGGAGGATAGATTCCCCGTAACCTGTTTGTCAATGTTTAAAATCAGATAAATAAACCTAACCTAATCATAATTATACTAATCAAATAGTGCAAGGGTGCTCAACATTTTGAGGTCCACGCCCCCTTTCAAACTATATATGAGTTTGTTTTAAGCTTATTCAATACTATCTAAGACACCTAAAGCTTTTAGCCTCTCCAAATCTCAAACGCTATTTGCTAACGCTTTATAAACAATCGTAATATTTATTTACGGGTCATGAAAACTTGTTCCAGTCGTGTCAAGTGGCGGTTTTAACAATATAATATGGTTTGTACAATCTTATATAATCGTAAATTTCGTAAAATTCATTTTTCGTGTTTTTTTTAAACATTTTCACGCCCCCTCCCTGAAATTTTGTCACGCCTCCCTAGAGGGACGCATCTCCCGGGTCAAGAACCCTTGAAATAGTGCATATTACAAAATCAGCCTTACCCCAACCCCCCTCTTTCTTGACGAAATCATTTGACTCATTTAGATACTTTTTGAATTAAAAACGTTACATTGAACGTACAAAACTGTACCAACCTATATAATAGTTATCAACCTATAAAACCCATCAATAATATTATATTTTTATTGTGTACACTTATCGATTGGTATATAAAATATAACGTTAAGTTAGTTATAGTATGGATATCATAAATCATAATGAAACTTTTTAAACATTTAAATTAATTTAATGCTATTGCTTATTGCCTACTTATACGGCGGTTCACTAACTTATTCATTTCGTTAAACGATAAATCATTATTGAACCAAAATTTAATTACAATAATATTATATTATATACTATATTATAATAATTTAATACTTATTCATAATAATATAAATGCAATGTTTCAGCAAAAATAATTCAACTTATCTACCTACCGTATTATAATAAAATAAACCACTTTAGCATTATAAACATAAGCGTGCGTACAGGAGGGCCGGTGGGCCGGTGGACCTTGGCCCACCCTGCAAGTCGTAACGAAATATGTATGCATAGTAATACATGATCTAAACATCATGATTTTGACTTTTTAAATCATAGAACATTAAAAAGGTAGGTGAAAAATAACATTGATACTCAATGATAATAATAATAATAAATTAAATGTCTTTAAAAATAAAATTGATAACATATTACTATTACAGATTGCGAAATTGTATTTATTTAAAATTTAAAACTGTGTTGGCAATTAAAATATTTCTTATTTAATTTAAAAAAATATATATATCTGTTTTTTATCATATGAACGATTTGTGCCTTAAATAGTGGGTGATTATGAGTAGGTAAATTAAACTAAGTAACATTTTAATTGTTTCTTCCATCATAGTTCAGGCTTCTTAATCTTTATAGACTTAGCCCACCACAAATGTCTGCGCAAGCCTATGATTATAAGTGTATCATAAAATATGGGTATACCTATATAGCTATATATATAGATACTTATACAATTTACTATATTTAGTAATATAGTTTGAGTGTTGACAGGCCAACTTCGTTCGCTCTCGGTAACGTTTTTGATATGCAATGATGATTTTGATCAATAACTTCAAAACGAAGTTTGTTCGGGCTTTTTTTTTACATTCTTATAAAGCACTCTAGAATACACATTTCGAAAAAAAATTTTTAAAAATCGAAAAGTTGCTAAAACAGAATTGTTCCACAACTTTTTGCATATTGTGAACAAAATATGTTGTGAGTGCATTGTATATATTTAGTTTGATAGAGGTCGGTGACGTTTGTTGTGGTGCATGTGATTTAAGTGATATGAAATCACAATATTGTCGTTCCCCTGATCCTGAACAATTACGGAATTGTCACTTTAGGCCCGGTTTTTCAGTCATATTTAACTGCTAGTTAGAGACATTTAACCATCAGTTAAATTTAACAGAGAGTTAACTGAAACTTTTCAGTTTATCAGTTAATGGTTAAACATAACTGTAGGATAAAGTGTTGGTTAATTTATCTATTACTTTTTCTACTAGTTAAACGTTTAACTGAAGGATTAAAACATAGAGTTTATATATTATTATATAATATCATAAAAAATAAATTACCTCATCATTATATGATGTATTGTACTACTTTGGTTCAAAATATATACATTTTATATGTACCTGACCTACATTTTTGTTAATTTTTTTTAAGAATAAATAAGTAATAACTAATAATATAATGAATATCCAGCCAAATCTTTTATTTGATGATGACGATGACGAAATAATAGAGTTCATTAATTATCGTCGAAGACCTTATACAGTGCGAGACAGAATTGATCATATGGTGAAATGGGATGATCATGATTTTAGGATAAGGTTTAGACTTTCTAAAGTTGTTGTTGAACAAGTTTTGGAATTAATAAGGGATGATATATCTGTAGAAAACCAATGGTAAGTTTAATAAAAAAAATTAAAAAGTTGCTTAAAACAAATAAAATATAAAAATAAGTGTAGGTACTTCCTATTTGTACAAAAATAGTAAGGTAAAATGTTGTATTTATAAAATTAAAATATAAGTTTGCAAGTATTTTCAAGTATTAAACCAGCATTTATTACACCATTCTAGATTTATTTATAATTATCCATATCAATATGATACACCTTACTATTTTTAAATGGCAACCTACTACATGTTGGAATCGGTTAATACAATTCCAATTAATAATCTTTAACTTTTTAATAATATTTTTAATTTCTCTTTATTTCCAAGGAATTGTGCAATAGCATCTATTGACAAATTATTATTAACAACACTGCGATTCTATGCAACAGGAAGTTTTCTCATTACTGCTGGTGACTTTCTCGGTGTTAGTAAATCTTCTGCTTGTATAATTGTTCGTACTGTTAGCCACAGCTATTGCACGCCTATGTCATCAATTTATTCGTATGCCAACCACAGATGAAGGTGTATACATTACAGAGATGTTTTTACAAAATTGCTAGATTTCCGAGAGCTATAGGTGCAATAGATTGCACACATATTCGAATTCAAAGCCCAGGTTATTGATTATTACCTACTAACTTCATATAAAAAGAATTTATATTGTAATGCATAGGTGGAAGTCTGGTGTCTTAATCACCAATAAAACATCTTCCCAATTATTATTTTTTAATGCCCTAGGGTTTTATTATTTAAATAACCCAAAGGTTAACAATTGTATGTAATTTGTACGTACTATATACTTTAAATCCTAATTATGCAAATAATTTACATATTTAATTAATAAAAAATATATATATTAATATAAAAATAAACACTATGAGAAATACTGCCTATGATGTTGCATAAACAAATTTATTCTTTTTTACTAGAAGATACATATTTTTATGTATCACATAAAAATAATAATATAATAATATTTTAGGAGGTCATAATGCCGAGTATTTTCGAAACCGAAAAGGATATTTTTCATTAAATGTCCAAACAGTTGTTTCGCCTGATTTGAAAATAATGGACATTGTAGCTCGCTGGCCAGGATCTTGCCATGATCAAACAATTTTTAGAAATTCGAATATTCACAGTCAATTGGTTAATGGTAAATGGGGAAATAGCTTAATTGTTGCAGATAGTGGGTATAAAAATACTAGTCATATTGTGACTCCTTTTATAAATCCAAGGGGAAATATTGAAGAGTTATATAATGAGTCAATAATAAGAACTAGAAATCCAGTCGAAAGAACATATGGAGTTCTTAAACGTAGATTCCCAATTTTATCTCTTGGTCTACGCTTGAAGCTAACTACGTCACAAGCTGTAATTGTTGCTTGTTCTATTTTACATAACATTGCATGCGATAACAATGATTTAGAAGCCCCTGATCTCATAGACGTAGTATTACCACAAAATGAAATAATAAATGTCAATCATGAAGTAACAGATGAAGAAGGTTGTGCAAGACAACAATTGATAATAGAGTATTTCTCTAGACTATAAACATTAGGTATCTTCATTTGAAACGTACACATTTTGATTTGCTTAGATTTAACTCTTACTATTTAAAAAATTAGGAATTATATACTACTTTATATACTATTGTAAATAAATATAAAAATACATTTTTTTATTAGTTAATATTTTTACTATTAGGTATCACTATTAATAAAATATATTTTATTATTTAATTTAACTTACTTTATATTTATTTTATAATATATATTTTATTAATAATATATTTTTAATACTATATTTTACTTATTAGTTACTATTTTACTATTTTATTACAATTACAACGAAAAATATATTATATTTAAGAATTAAAATTTTAGTGTATATATTTATTATGATGGTTGGACATTTTAAGAAGATATTTAAAAGAAGCTTCTTATAGCTTTTATTAGCTTTATATTAAGTATTAATTATATAATGAAATTATTTTTTTTTTTAGCTTCTAATTCAACTCTTAAGATCTCAAGTTTTAATGTATGTTCTTCTGCCATATATTTTAATTTTGTTTCGTGTTCAATAGATGACTGTAAAAGTTCTTGTCTAACAAGTTTTTGTTGCAGAGATACCAACTCCATTTTGGTCTCTGCAAGGTCTTCAAACTTTTCACCGGCTGAGGTCATGCAATGTTTCTTATTGTTAGCTACAAATATTTAAGAAGGCATTGTAGTATACATATTTAAATGTCTACATGCAGCAGAAAATTAATATTTTATTTAAAATTATAAAAACTCACATTGTTTTTGATGACTGTTATTAAATATTAATTTTGGATTTTTAGATGTTGTTCTTAGCATTTTTGTTGAGTTTAAAGGAGACCAGGTTGAATTGTTTTGATTATTATCTAATAAACAGTAATTTAATTTTTTGTAATTTCAGGCACTTTGCCATTAAAGTTCTACACATTTTATTTTTGTTTAATATTTGAGTATAGACCTACGTTGCTTTTGATTTTCATCTGTAAAAATATATGATTCTTTATTTAAACCTGTATCGACTATATCTATCTCTTCTAGTGCAGAAGATGTAGTTGGTGGAAATTCTTTGATTACTATAAATCATAAATGTATCAATATTAATTATTCATTATATATATCACAAGATTCATAATATAATATTTTGAAGTAAATGAGCACAGAAATAATAATAATTACGATTAGTAAACGATAAATGTTCATGCATTTATGGCACATTATCATCAAACTCTCCTCATTTACAACATATTCTTCAACACAATCGCCGTACTTGTTTCTTGTGTTGCGATGGATTTTTGTTCATGAAATAAATAGGAAAATAATGCATTAAACAAATGTTTTCATCATATTGTCAATACATTTAAATATATATTTAAGTACAATAAGCAAATTTGATATTTAATGTAAGTGACAGAAGAATTTAACATTTGTGGGCAGGCACTCAGCAGCACCACCCGGTCGGGTACATATTAAGTATCAAGGGTTTTTTCATTTTTTTCATTTTAGTAGGTCTCTAGGCCACTGTCTTTTGAGTCTTTTACATACATTACCAGGAAGAGGTGGAAGAAAGTTGTTTTATTAATGGGTTAATCATTTATCAAGAGTTCAACCAAGATATTTAACTTTGTTTGCCTTTGGAATTGTTAGATTGTTTAACGTAACCAATAATTTATAGCCTATAGGACTTTACATTTTACAAAGGAGAGAAAGATTTTTTTACAGTAGGAGTGTAGGACATTATAGAATAATATATATAAGTTGTATTTATTAATAGGAGTAGAAAGGAGTAGGAACTTACGAATTGGAATATCACTATCAAAATTACAAGGTAAACCTTCTGCTGAGATTCTGATTATAGAATATAATTCATTTTCTAAATCACTCTGTGCTTCATAAGGTTTCACATGAGGTCCACCGCCAGTTTCAAATAATGTTTTTTTTGACCCCCTAAGCATTTTCTTATACTTTCATACTTCTGCTTCAAGTTAGTAGGATCTCTTGGCTATAATAAGTAGGATTTCGATTAAACAAAATAATAACTAAAATAATTTTTAAGTAAGAATTTTAGTAAAATAAATATTAATATAGAATACTATTCTAATTTCTAAGACAATAACAATATTAAGGTTTAAGTAAGTGAATAGTAATTAGATCCAATTTTCAACTCAGATAGCTCCTTCAAAATTGATGATTGGGGTATTTTTAACATATATATGTTTTTAGGCTGGATACAAATATTTATTTTCCGTTAGATTTTTCGTAGTTTTTTATTATTATGTTAACTATTCTGACAAAAATTAAAAAAACCATCATTTTAAAATCAATAAATGCAGTGCCAAAGTATCAAAAAAGGACAAAAAAAATGTTATGTACAAAACAAGATTAGAGTAAAAATATAATTAAAAATAATAAAACTAAAATATATTGTAATCTATTTTATAAAAATGTTACGTACACAGCCAAGTGTTGCAGCATTATATTTTTCGGCAATACCGACCCACGTTATATTTTTGTCGTTCCACGATACAGCATTTGACTCCTTATTCTCCAAAACTCTTTTTTTTTGAAGTGCAAACTTCAACAGCAATTCCTTCTCACTAAAGGAAAAATTTGTCGACCTTACCCTTTTTTTAATGATTGAAGCTGATTTTTTTTCCATAGTATACAGTATACCTATTATATTATGTATATTCTATTCAAAAAATTAAAATTATTATTATTAAATATGATTTCAAAAATGTGAAAATATTGACAAGTGCAAATGGGCAGTACCTAGCTTTATAAATTAAGATAATGCAATAAAAATAATAAAATATAATGATAACAGTAATTTTGATCAATCACGAGAGTGACTTCTTGTACCAAAGTAATTAATATCCACTATCAATTCCTTAACTTCTAGATAATTATCTAGGAGATAACTATCTGAAGGATTACTACTGATAAACGGAAACCTACATAACCATAACTTTATCTGCCAAATAAATTTATCCAACAGTTACTTATCTAGCAGTTAGACATACTACTGAAAAACCGGGCCTTAGTGACATACTGACATGTGTGCGGCGTGCGCTATGCCATCGAATTGCGGTTAAGCTTTAGCTACGATGAACGATGATTTTTGTTGATACCCAGCAAAATAGTTAGCACCGCAAGACTGACTCTACTAATAAGTTATAATTGATATAGATTAGTGTGAGTACTTTACAATTTTATTACATATTTTTACACTGTATATGCCTTTTTTTTTTAAATTACTTATTACTGGACACCATTAATCAAGTTACAGTTAGTAATTGCTAGACTAACTAAATAATGCACCGGTATGTTTGGACCATATCATTTACATGGTTCATCATCCCGATGCGGGATAATGTGGGGTAATTTTAAACCGGTTTAGTCTAGCGAATTTCTATACAGTGACTAGCCACCATAGTTTATTTCAACAAAAAGTAAAACAACAGTACTACCTACTAAATACTAATAACAATATTTACGATATACATTTTCCTATCTTTTACCTCGTACTTCAGCCTGTTGTGAAATTATTGAATCATTCAGGTTACTTTCTTTGTTGATTGTATGGTATATGCGAATGCAAACTCCACGACTGCTGCCCAGTTGGGTTACATATAAACCAGGAAAATAATTACAAGTACCAGTATTTATTTACAACATTATTATTTACAGTAGGCATTACATAGTATTTTTTTGGAATGATTATTTATAATAATCATAAAAACTAAAACATAATTATATAAATCAGTAAAATAAAATTCTGGAATTCTATAAGTTAGGAACAGTAGTGATTATGATAAAATTATTACTTGGAACTGCAAAAATCAGGACCGATTTAATAAGAATCCTTGTAAGAATCTAATTTTACAGGATGGGTATTGATCGGGAGAATATTAAACAGTTCAGGACTGTACTTTTTGGTAAAATATGATTCCTATTTATTATCAGTCCTGAAACATACTGTGCTGTTTAATATCAGTCCTCATTTTAGAGACCTGAATTATTATTGTTCTGGATATGATTCCTAAAATTTATTTTACTGTTTTATTTTATCCTGGTTTGTATAATTTCGGTCAATAGTAATACTAGTTCAAGAAAATACTTATTCCTGTATAATATGTAACACTATATTGCCTATAATATTTAATATACCTATATATTTTAATAACATTGTCTATATTGTGCTCTTAGGTACAGTATGATCATATGAAATTTGTACTTTCTTACCTCTACTGTAATGGGAGAATATTACCAACATCTTTTTGAAGTGAGTTAATCTATATTTATATAATATAACAGAATGTATGATATTTTCATCAAATATGCATTAATATATTATTATGGTTCTTGATTTTGTAATTTTAGAATCATAATAGTATTGACCAAATACTCGAACCAAGATGTCCGGGTTACTATTGTGGTCGACTAGATTTAGGTAATGGACGCACAAGTGATTGTGGTTCGTGTCCGTCGGGTACAAAAGTGAATTCCTTTCATATATGTCAACAATGCACAGATTCTCCTTCATCATATGATTTCATGTACCTCTTATTTATGGCGACAGTGCCTTTATTATTTCATGCCGTGTACATAGATCTTTCTTTGTCATCAATATTATGGGCATTCAAAGGAAAAAGGTATCTATTTTTAAAGATGGTTTTAATTTATTAATATTTTCATCTCTTATATTTTGACTATCAAATTAATTATTACATTTTTATTACAGTGGAAATTCTCAGAAAAAAACTAAAACAAAAATTGTCCTAAATGTATCAGCAATATTGGAAATATTTATTGCAGCAGCTTCAGCAGTCCTAATTGTTGATCCTATTGGTCAACTATGGATTCGATCATGTCGTACACAATGGCTATCTGATTGGTATACCGTTTTGTATAATCCAACACCAGATTACGGTGAATCATTACGATGTACTCAAGAAGCTGTATATCCATTGTATGTCTTATTTATATTTTATGCCATCGATTATAAATGATTATACCTGTTTACCAATGATATTCCCCATGTGTATTCAAATATTACTTTATAACATATTTTTATTTTTGGTAAACAATTTTCAGGTATTCCATGATTTTTATTTTTTATTTGGCTTGTATAATTGTTTTGCTCACGATACGTCCATTGTTGTCTGCTTATTTCAATCTTAACAGAGGGGCCTATTTGAAAACTATGTATGCTGGATTATATTTTTTCCCTATAGCAGCTATAATTCATGCGTTCCTAGGAGGTATTGTTTGTAAGTATATTTTAAAACATTTTATTTTAAGTATGTTATTTAAATTAATATACATTTTTTTTATTAGATGTCACATTTCCTTATATTGTAATTGTTGTTTCTGTAATATCAAGTGCGATTCATTTTGCTACAGAAATAAATCAGGTATTACATTTTAACTGTTTCATTAACATAATAAATAATACTATTTTAAATTCTATAGTCTGCAAAGTATTTGATTGTGAACACTGTATGTGTGCCAAGAAACATACTGATTGTAGCTGTACATTGGGTCAGTCATGGATTTGGTATTGTTGCCATAACTCAGTTGGAAAATCCACCAGTTGACTATGCTTTATTGTTACTCATTCCTTTACCAACCCTTTTTTATATAGCAACTACACGCATAAGTGAACCATCAAAAATTCTTGTATTATGATTGGTGAGTTAATTGTTGAAATTAAAAAAAAATTAACAAGTGTACAATTATTAGCTATATTTTTATACTGTATATATATATTGTTATTTGTGAAATAAAAAAATTCATTATTCAGTGATTCATTATTTATCATTCAATTTAACAACTGAAAAACTTTATTCATTAATAAAACATAATATGATTAATTGCATAAGTAGTAAGTCAGTTTTTAATGTAATTCAGACAAATAAAGCATTTTAGTGATAATCTCATAAATTCGTAACAATAATATAACATCACACTTTATGTGCAGCAGATTTATTTGGAATGTACCAAATTGTATTTGTACATATCTTAGTACTTATATTCATATGTTGAACATTCTTTTAAATTGGCTATGTCAAGTTTGTAGATAGACATTCCAGCTATTGTAAATTGTACCCATAACCAGTCAAGGTAGATATTCTTATAGTCAATACATTTTATAGATTTTACTTTTATTTGTTTAATTTTATATTTTTTTTGTTATATTTATTATTAAATATAATACAGTGGAATAATTGTTATTTATTTATAAAACC